>OY759208.1:121172594-121344776 GCA_963662105.1 Meiosimyza platycephala
AGCAGCAACAGCAATAGCAACAATCATAATAAACTTATGTTGTTCAGTTTAAGTTAAGATACCCTATCGATCCGTATAAATAGTCGAACTAAATTTCAACTAAGCGTCAGTTAATTTTTGTCATTGTATCTCGATACAATTCGTCAACTTTAAGGTTCAAAAAAAGAAAAAAAAAAATCCAAACTCAGCTCAAAATGAAATTCTTACTATTGGTATGTTTAAAGTGCTTCAGAACTTTTAAAAATAACTTAAGTGAAATATTATATTGTGATCTCAAAAAATATTCTTTTGCTGGAATTAAAAGTGTATTTAAAGCAGCGTACTCTTGGATTATAATAATAATTTTTGTTTTTCTTTGTCAAATATTGCAGACTTTGCTTATCTGCTTTACCATTTTCATGGCTGTCAGCGCTGCTCCAGTGGATGAATCAATTCCAGAAGGTCTACGCAACGAAGGCATCAGTGATACAGCGAATCCTTCAGATGATCAATCGTTCTTGCTGAAATTGAAGTTGCTGAAATTGTTGTTCCTTGGCTAAAATGTAACGCACATACGAGTTGTTCGCTAAATTTGCTTAAGTCATTTACTTAGTTATAAGCCATAATAACTCTACGTCTCTTAAAATCACATCTAAGTAGTATATACCTCAACTGTTGAATTTTATGTTTTGCTGCTTCATCTTCTATTCAATATGTTCTTAATGCTATCCATTTGATATATGTATGTAAGTTAACTTTTAAACAAAACAAAAAAATATTATTTTCTATTAGTAAATTACAAAAGTGAAAATTTGAAAATAAATAAAAACTCAATTGAAAATATAACCTATAATTTTTTATTAAAAAAAAAAAATGGAAAATTATTATCAGATAATTAAGAAGTCTCTTTTTTAAGCATCATTGATTCTTTAGTTTGCTTCGATCCTAGTTTTACTCTAAGGACAAAAAAAAAAAACAAAGCAACTGTGATGGTGCGTAAAAACAAAGATTAAGAGAATGCTCGAGAAAACTCCTTAAAAACTATTAGAAAATTACTTCACTAAAATAGTACTTAAATTACAAAACCAGACAAAATGAGAAATAATAAGAATGGAATGAAAAAATGATTCGCAACTAAGAAGGAAACTTACTTTAACATAAGGAAGCGATTATGAGGCAATTATCCTCTTGGTATATGTACATATATACCAAAATGCCGAAGCAAAAATTATGTAGTTCTTAAAAATTAGATGAGGACGTGAGAAAATCACACTGCGACTGCTATTCAAAGTACTTATATAATAAAATAAAATAAATGACCAGCAAAAAAAAAAAAACCTTTGAAACGTTTCCATGAAAGATATATATTTTTTAATATGAATTTAAATCAAAAATGTCTCTCTTCAATTTAAATATTTTCGGCATTGGCGCTAAATCATTGCCGTTTATGATTGAATCAAACATAAGGTCATTGATTGTTGCATTTTACATACTTAGAAAATAAGCTTAAAGTATATAAAGTATATACAGTAGAATAAGAATTTGAATTAAATCGATTGATAAGTTTTTGATCTACATATTTGCTCCACCAGTTTGCAAAAAGTGGTTTTGAAACAAAAAAAGTATAAAATATTAATAGTGTATATTATTAAAAATGTCATATCGATTGATAATTTCTAAAACTTTATAGCTAAATTGACTTAATGTCTTTTCTGTTGCTAAGTTAATGTGTCCCAATAATAACATGAAATATTTTTTATACTCATCAATTTGATGAGATAAGATAACCTGTTTTACCACAAAATAATTCTTGTCAAAGTGTAAAAAAATCAGAAAGAATATTCTATTGAAAAACAGAAAAAAAAATATTCAAAATGGAAATTATTTCTAGAGCGAAGGTGTAATAGTCTTAGAGCTGGCAGCCACTTTGAGCAACATACTCGCACATGGCTAAAATATTGTGTATAGTTAATTTAGTACTAATAAAATAAGAAAATATACATCTGGCAGTATTCGCGCGGTCGCGTAGGTACACCCTAAAGTTTTTAAATTTTGTGAACAAAGCTTATTAAATTATCTTTCATATGACATCTATATTTTGGAAATCCCTTCAACCGTTCTCCAGTTATAATGATTTTTTCAAAAATTTTTTGCATTTCTAAACGTTTAGGGTGTACCTTTGCGATCGCGCCAATTTTGCCAGATGTTGATATTTTTATCTTACTAGTACTAAATTACATATACACAAAATTTTAGTTATGCGTGTATGTTTTTTTATGAATAGTTTGCATTTTGAAAATTTTAGGGTGTACCTTCGTGACCGCGCCAATGCTGCCAGTTTTTGATTTTATTATTTTACTAGTACTAAATCAATTATAGACAAAATTTTAGCTTTGTACCTAGTACATTACTCCAAATGACTGCCAGCTCTACTACTATAAGACAACTTCAAATTATTTTTTTACATACAACGGATTTGTATTCATGAAAGTAATTCTGATGCACTAAGTCAGATGCCTCAATTTGATACAATTTGACAAAGAGACAGACTGATTGACAGAAGGATGAATATAGCAAAATCGACTCGGGTGGTGATACTGATGTCGAATACGTATATTTTTCTATACCTGCCACACCCTCTTTTATGCATTACAAATGGAATGAAAAAGTGATATACACCATGTAGCTTGTTTGAAGGTGTTTACCGAATTTCATTCAGTAATCATGCTCGGTTTTCTCGTAATCGTGATTTCCACAGACATACAGACAGACAGACGGACATGGCTAAATCGACTCAGGTGGTGACCCTGATTATAAATAAACATAAGTATATCCTTTTATTTACCTCTTCTACAAACGGAAAGACAAAGTGAATGTGTCCTGAGTGTAGGTTATAAAAACCATAAACATTTCGGTTAGTTCTTCTTTCAAAATGTGCACTTGCAATCAGAATGCATAATCGAAAAATTGAATATATATTTCTAACTTGAGAATAACTAATGAGACAATTGTTTAGTTTGGCATATGCATTTCATACACTCATCGTGACTTAGATTTTATTTGTTCTAAGTCTGTGAACCAGTAGCAATTTGTTTTTAGAGCATTTTCAAGTGATTAACGACTTATGTCAGTTGTAATTCAAGATTTGTTAGCTTCTACAGTAGCAATCGTTGTTGGCTTATTTGCATAAGCCTTAACCTCCACATACTACTAAGGGACATAATCAAAAGGCGTGAAATTACTTGATATTTGGCACCATTCTGCTGAAACTATATCTTTGCCGAATGGAGACCTTACCAATTCGTTACCTACAAATCATTGATTTGAAATACTAATTTGTATTATTGGAAAAAATGCTTATATTAGTGGAATTGTCCTTTATTTACTCATTGAGTTTTAGCAATGGTATCATTGTGACCACTTATGTTTTCAGACAGGTCTAATTAGGAAAAATTCAGTCAAAAAAAAAACTCATTTTCAAATAAAGTTCTTATTATGCACCGGTTGGTTTCTGAAATTCTGGTTCATTTTCTTTAAGTTTTTTTTTAATATGACTTAAACCAGTTTTTGCACGATATCTCACTATCAATACGATGCGCACCGAAAATGTAGCGATAACGACATTTACATGGATTTATTTTTTTATATTTATCAAAATTTACCCAAGTCTGATGTAATAGCTAGCTGGATGTTAAAGTTATTTCCAGTTAACGACTGAACGACTGAACACCAAAGTCAAATCTGGCACAAAACGTCTACATGATGATAGCAGGCATTTGTTCCATATTAACTAATCGCAACATTGACAGATGTGATACATAAAATTTTGAGAGTTGTCTTATAAGATACTTATTGCTAGAAATACTTTCACAAATTTAGGACAAACTTGTTTTTGATACTCTCTATTATTAAAAAAATATATGCATACCGATTATTTACAAAAAAAATGTAGTTGAAGTTTTGATATCATAAAAACGGTTGAATAATAGTTAATAAATTTTTTATTAAATTGAAAATTAAATCAGCAAATGCTTAAATATCACTGTTAAAGAACAAGTTGCAAATACATTGCATAACATTGACTTGAAGAATTTTAGTTAACGAAATGCAAATATTTAGGAATATATGCTGATGAAATTAAACAATATAGCTCCAATTCATAAAAATATATTAAAAACTGAAACAAATCTACATTCAATATATGCCATATCTGACCACAGCACATGTACGAGTACTTGACTTATGAACCCGATTTCAGATAAAAGATCTTTAAAGAAACATAATATTCTTCTTTTAAGCGTCTTTAATATATGTAGCTGTTCAAAAGTAAATAGTAAACATATTGGTTGTTTTAAAAACTTATTTTTATTACGAATATTTTGGACTTTTTCGCATACATACAATAGTATTTTGAATATTTACACAAAATATAGTAAAGCATAAGAGTATTTACAAGCTTTTTCCACTTAAATGTAAAGAAAAAAAAAAAAACAAAATTCAACAAAAAAATAAACTATCATAGAACAAAAAAAATTAAGCAGTAATTAAAACAAAAAATTAATTATAAAAAAACAATTTAAAATATTTAAGTAACAGGTAATGGTAATTCAAAGCTCAGAAATTGTAGATTACTTCAGGTAATATGTAGAAAATGTGGTGTAACAGGCGGGAATGTATCATATGCAAAGGTCTTATAAGCGTAACTATGGTATGGCAGTATTCTTAAGATTTTCTTTTCTTTATAATTATGTAAATGATTCCAGTTATGGTATTATTGACTATTTGGTGCTGTATAGTTATCTCATTAACCTTTCAAGAAGAGCAATTTTTTGAGTTTCTTCAATTTGAAAAATGATTGAGGATCATGTGGATTGTAGGTGTCATGATCGTAGATATCTTCCGGTATGGATTCATCATACGGCATTGCAGACACTAATGCTACAATAATAAGGCAGATGAATAAAGTCTGAAATAAGTGTAAAGAAAAATGTTATTAAAATTATTTGTTGATAATTCTGCTAAATATTATGGTTTTAATATATAAAAGAACTATCTTTCAAAAATATAGCAGCATCCCTTTGAAATGTTTTGTATCACTTAAATTGAAATTTCCATTCAAAACGAATGTCATAGAGAGTTTCTATAGTTTTATTGTTACGACTTTTTGTAATAAGTAATTTCATATGTCTGCATCAAAAATTTTTAGAGTTCACTATATGTATCACTGCTTATTTTAACAAATATATCCTTTCAACACTTAACATTTAAGTAATATATTTGCAATTTTTTTTTTGAAATAAAAATTAATATTTTTTTTTTCAACGTACCAAAGCTAAGAATTTCATTTTATTTAAAATGTAAAAGACTTAATAGCCCTTTAAATAGATTTAATGCGTTTATTGATAATCCGCAAATCGAACTGTGCCCAATGTCTGCAATTCGATTTCTTTTATACGAAGTTTACTATACTGCACTCATGGGTTGGCTACTTGCTCTGCGGTTGGTTTCTGCTGAAGATGGCTGATGAACGCCCAAAAGGTATGTAAATGTAAAAAACCAAATGAAAAAAAAAAATAAATAAAATAAAATGTGTAAAAGAAGAAGATCCAAAAATAAAGCAAAAAAAATAAATAAAAATTATTGCAGTAGTACGAGTAATTTAAAATGTTGTATTGTATATATGATAATGATATATATTTATATGTATATGTATGTATATTATTATATGTATATGTAAGTTAGTAAGCAACTCTGTATATATTTGCGCTCATGACTTCTTCTTTATACCATCAGTGCGGTCTTTTAAATTTTAAATATCAGTTTGTGTTTTTTTTTGTTTCATTTTGATTTTAGTTTATGTATCAATAAAGTTGTACTTTAAGATTTTACTTAAAAGTACTTCAGTTTCAATTAAAGTATAAAATCTCGTGGTTTTTTGTCTACCTATTTTAGATAACCGGATATCATGGATAATGCTGTCAGGCAGAAGGTAAATTGAGTTCGGGTGAAGTAGCTGTTCAAAAAAAATTAATTATTTCTTCAGTGTAGCGACAATTTATCTTTATCCAACTATTTTAACACTTTTCATAGGGTCTGCTTTATGAAATGCACATTTCGCTTTTGTCATTAAATGTTAAAGTTTTTTTAGGAACACCAAAAATGATCAGGAATTGTTGCCTCATCAACTTTTTACGCGAAACACGTTCGCCCTTAATTTTTTTTCCGCCCATTTAATATTTCACTCTTCATTCAACGTCGTTTTTGGTATCTTTGTCCTTTTATTTTTTTTACTTTTTTAATTCTTCGCTTTTTGAATTTTTTCAACCTATCAATTTTGTGCCGGATGATGTCGGAAGAAGTAGCTGGTATCGTTTTGGCAGCGATTGATATCATATAGTATCAGATAGCATTGAACGGTAACAGTATGCGCTATTGATTGGGTATTGATTGACATCAGACGATATTAAATGGTGTGCAATTCATCGGGAGATTTCAGTTATTATTGTATAGGATAGTGTGTTGTCGGTTGATGTTATTAAGATGTTTTTGATCCTTATCAGCATGATATGAAAACACAAGAAACATTGAAAGTTTGCTGCACATTTGCCAAATCGCAAAATTTTGAAAAAAAGTTTGCCTTGTAAATGTGCAGCAAATCTGATACGCTTCGTTAGAAAGTTCGATAGAGCTTTGCTGGAAAATTGGTTAATGATTGTCGAACACATTACAAGCGACTATTTTCAGGCATTATATTTCCAAAAAGTGTTTGCGAATCCGCAGTCATAATGTAGGTGACTGCTATAGCATATGTATATCTTAAAATTTTGCATATATCTTAGCAATAGTTTTCAAAGTGAAGCAATTAGCTTCAACAGCTTATATTAATTTTTATAATATTCAAAAATTCTTCAATTATTGTAACTGGGGTATTCTGTGGCGAAAAGAAAGAGTATGACTTTGAGGTCTCTGGCTTTGCCCATTTTTTGTTGTATGTTGTATTTGAGTGCTTAATGAAATTTAGTCAAATCGTAATTTGCTATATGTTCACCTTAGCGAAAGTTTTATTTCGAATTTTTTCCCTTAAAATGTACCGCAAATGTGAATATCTTGTGCTGTAGTGCTTATTGAGAAGAGACATAAGCTTAATGCACAAAATTCTTTGCTTATGCGAATATCTATGGCATTTTAAGTCTTTAATTACTGTCATATCATAAATAATGTCATACACATACGCGGCAATCGCAGTCTGCAAGAGCTCCTGCTGAGATCTTTAAAATTTAAAAAATTAATACGAGATACACAGAAAAGTTTTTTCATAAAATGTATGAAACTAAAGTTTGGGATGTACATGAGTTTTTCAAATAGTATTTAATAGAATGGGCCAAAAATAATACAGATTTGTTTTTTATTAATGGTAACCCCTTGTTCAGTTTACATATTTTACATAAAACTAGAATAATGTAAATTTTTGCAATTTAGTAACGCGACCTTAAATTTGGGAATTTTTGAAAAAACAAAAGGGCGTACGGATAAAAAATGGCAAAAATTATACCCATCAACCGTAGTCGTAAACATATCTGAATAGTGAGTCTGGCATCAGTGACATATGTATATATGTATGTATTTATATATATTGTTTGAAAGGTTTTTTATTATTACTATCCAATCCACCACCAATCCCATCAGTTGAGTCATTCAACTTTCATCTTGAATATTAGAGTTTGTTTTCAAAAATAGCCGTCCATTTTTTATTTTATAAAGATCAGGAGCGGTAACAAAATTAACCCATTTAAAACTACTGAAAGTCAAGACATGAGGGTTGAATAATTTCTGTGGAGCCGTGGTTGATGAAAACAAAAACTTTTTCGCCCAGTCTAGTATTTATATTCTATGTGTATAAGCAACAAGTTTGCTTTCGTAACGAAGCCAATTAATACTTTAACCTGTAAGATAAGAGGACATTCACTTTTGACGAAATATGAAATCACCAAGTTCATGGTTAGCTCATTAAAAAAAAGTCACGTTTTGAAAAGCTTGGAAAAATAATTTTATTTTTTTTTCCAAAACATACGAAGCAATCAGGGTTCAAACTTTGATTTGAAAATTGCCTTCAGAAAAGTATTCGTACCATACATGAGAGTTCCGGTTATTTATCCATTTCAGACGTTTTTATGTGCACTTGTATTTGTCATTTATTTACATTATCAAACAAACAAAACCTACCTACCATCAAAAATTTTATTTGCTCTGCTGAAGTGCAAATTAGTCCTATAGTTTTTTGTCTTTTTTTAAAGTTGTTATGACTTCTTCTTCTACCATACGCATCTTCTAAAGTAATTGACTAAATGTTGGTGATCAGTAGTTATCGGCGGAGGCTGAAAGTAGTTTCTGTTGTTGTTTAACACAACAAAAATAAATTTATATTTAATTAAATTTCCAAACATTGCAAAATTTAAGATGATGAATTTCCAGAAGGCACAGTGGAACAAATTTTGAATTCAATCTGGTGAAATTGAATAAAGTATTAAATAAAGTTTACATCGTTGTATTAAATATACTTAAAGGTTTTGTTAAATGCTCAAATAAAGAATTCCAATACATTTAAATATGACTCCACACGACAATAAATCATTAGATTTTTATCAACCGATTTTGATGAAACTTGGTTTAGCGATAGTTTGAAGCCTACGGAAGAGATAGAGATGGAACAAAATGATTAGATACTAAATTGTTTTGTACTGCCACTATAGTGGTTGAATTTTGATTATTTTATAAAAATTATATTTAGTGAGACAAAAATAAAAAAACTTTTTGATTTGATTTTGAATTTTGTGATGATCAACCCTCATCAGAGAGTTTGAGATTTTACACTCATTTCTGTACAATGTGCGGTTGAATTTAGTTGGAACTTTAAATGAAACTTTTTCAAAGATTTTATGTCAAATGCCTGTAAAAATTTAAGCAAACAATAATAACATCTTTCAAAGCATCAATCCCATTGTGCGACAGTCACGCCAAAAAAAAAAAAAATATTATCTCCATTATCGTCACAACGTTGAGCAAAATCACCATCACCATCGCCGTCATCTCCATCACCAGGTGTCATTGGGAATTCCATCTACGCATTGCCAACGTGCTGCTAAATTCATTAGGAAAATAAAAAATGACTCTCTGACTCGATTTTCTATCACACTCGCATTCGTGTTAATTGTTTCGTTTTTGAAATGTGAGATGTTGGCTACTCCCAAACTCTTTGTTAATTTTCGATTTTTAATCGGTTACCTTGCTAGCACCCCCCATATGAAATGCATTAAGCGGGGACATCCACACTATCGTTTACCGTTTGTTGACAATTTTTATTAAACAAAATGTTTGTTATCAGCGATGATCTCGATTTTGTATCGCGTACCGTATTTTTATGCAAATACGCTAAGTTAGCAATATTTATGTTTTAGCGCTTTTATTTGATTTAACTAATCGCTTCAACGAAACATTTCTACACCTTGAGTTGAGTGGGGTTGGCACAAGTTGTAGTTTTATGTAAATGTTAAAATTAAAAAAGTTCATTTATAACGACACCCTGAAGTGGATGTTCAAGTCAAGTTTTAACAACTTCCGAGTTTCTTTGAAAATGAGATTATTTATTTTTGAATTGAGTTTTTCATTGTCTTTTGGCTTAGAATATAAATCCAAGTTTTCCTTAAAAAGTTCAAAGAAAAAATTGTTAAGAGGTTGCATATGCTTTACAACATTAGCTTCCTCTTAAATTTGAGAAAATAAAAATTATATTTTTCCATGAGTTTCTTATGAATTATTTGGGACATAAAAAATAAAACGCTAATTTTTTTCGTAAAAATGATATTTTCAGAAAAAAAAAAAATTTAAATGTTTAATTGTACATACATTTTGAAAAATTATAGTGCAGCAAAGGTTCGACCTTAAGCTGAAATTATTTATGAGAACTCATCAACTATTCAAATGCTACGCACAAATCATTAAAAAAATTTGTTTTAGCTAAGAAAACCCAATATATAGCTATTAGGTAGGCATAGGTGATGCACTAAACTAATTTATACGTGCAGATGGATATGTTAATTAACAAAATTTAACACTGGTTATAACCTAGTCAAGGTTTTTATTGCTAATTAAAGAAACACAACTTTTACTTGAAGAACAAGCAAGTTATGAAGTTAACATATGGTAATAAAAACTTAATGCATGAAATATTTTTAGTTCCTTTGGTGACACAAGGCCTAACTATATTGCCTTTTTTTGTGTATTATATATATGAGGAAATAGGCAGAACACTTTTGAAAAAAAAACTATACATATTTATAATAATATGTAATTTATATCAATTTTTATTATTACTACTTGAATCAGCCCGCAAGCAAATATTTTAATTTTTTTCGAGACCGATTGGACCTGCCTTAGCCCTTTATCTAAAAATTTGGCTTTGCTTTCTTTGTTTTAAGCAAAAATGAAAATTTAATTTTATTTCGAAAGCTTTCATGGGTCATCGATGAACACTAAATATTCGAATTGGCAAATCTGCTTGGTTATTGTTTGCTGGGTAAATAGTATCTGGAATTGGTCAATAAAACGAAAAAAAGTTACTTCTTGATCAAAATTTATTGTATAGTAGGTGTGACAACAACGCAAAAATTTCTACGAATTTCCTAATATGTACGTTCTGAGTAAAATTTTTTTTTATTTTGTCTGCATTTATTTCTGTGTCTTACTTCAAGTATTTCATACGATTAATTTTATATATTGCATATAAAATATTTTGAAATTTTTATTCAATAGTCTAAATCAACATCCGTTACTTTTGCTCCTTCAAAGAAAACTTTGGCTTTCACATTCATCAATTTGGTCACCTCATCAAATACCTGTAACAATTCAAATTGCAGCCAATACCAACCTCTTTCAAAATATGATGGTACGAACTCATCAGGCATTTTGCCATCGACGACGTAGTAAAAACCACTGATCAAAGGACACGAAGTGATAAATGTTGTCTGGAATGTTATAATGCGTGTATTTATATTATCAGTGGTATAGTTTTGCATGACCTCAGCGGTTTTACAAAAATCCATATTTTTATATTTCAACAAAGTTAGAGACTCTTCGTCGGGTGTGTTGCCCAATTTACGTACAAAGAAACTGAAGTAGAGTTTTCCCGGAAACTGTGTAAGTAATGTGACATTATAATCAATACTAAGGTTATTGTGTAATTGATATGAGATTTCCAGGCCATCCGATATAAAAGATTGCGAATAAAACTGTTCGATAAATAGCCATTTCTGTAAAATTATATTGTAATTAAATAAATCACTTAATTTCTTATTTCATAGGGTCTTACACCATTATTACGACACACCAACAATGTCACAAATAGATACCATTGAATCAAACACTGCGTATTGTGTGTTGTAAAACTTGCCATTACTAACTACGTTGGTTTTGAAATAATAAAAAAAGGGAATGGAAATAAAATTTGGTGCTTAAATATAATTTGGTTTTTAAGCCAGTTAAAAGTGCATTTGTCACGCATGAACATTAAATTTAATCATATCCAACACTTAAATGGTTTTAATGTCGATGGTCCCCGATTAGATTGGATTTCGTGTCAATTGTTTTGTGGTTACTATGCTATGATGCAATCAACTTCTTTCTGACTGATTTATTTATTTCATTTAATTTTTAGCTTTGATTTTTAGACCATAAAAATAGGCAATAATTTATTAAAAACACGCAGTAAATTGTAAGTTGTCTTTAACATGCACACACTATAGGTCTTTAGGCCAAATGCAAAGCATAATGAAACAAACATCATATCCATCAAGTTGAAAACTACATACAATATATTAAGAATTCTGTTACAGTAAATTTCAAGAATATAAAAGAAATAACCCTGAAATTAACAAAAGTTTATATTTTTAAAGGCCTCATAAATAGTTTAAGATAAACAATGGTTCTTAAGTATAACAAATAGGAAATTGATGTTAGTTCCTTAATTTTATTACAAATGGTTAATCTTACACATGGAGCTAACAAATGATATATATTTGACTGACTTGAACAATAAAATTCATCAAAATCATACTTTGTAACTCTTACACCAGTTAAACAACAGAAAATTTGACAAATGTTAAATATTAGCCTTCTAAAATGTGTACGTGCATTTTGACAACAATGGAATTGTAAGTGGATAAATGACAGATTTTTATTTCCTTATTTAAACCACTGATTAAATGAAATACGCATTGTACAATTTGCAAAACATAAAATTATAAAATATGTGTTCTTTGTGTTTGTTTCGAGCAGAAAAACATGGTAACAAATATGTTCAAATTTAGAATATACTTTAAAATTATGTACTATAACAACATAAAAAAGCTATTGCATAAGAAAATCGGTGGTAAAACCTAGAACTTATACTTAGTTGCTTGATGGAAACTATTTAATTTGGGTATGCTTAGTTTCAAACAATATTGTTATTGCATTAATCTTTCAGAAAAAATTTAAATCAGAACTATCCCTGGCTCCAAAAGAAAGAGTATCCAACTAAGATTTGCAAATATTTCTTTTTTTATATCAACACATTTCTTCATGAATTGTGTGTATTGTTTTCATTAAATTTTACTTTTGCGACGAATGTAAACTTTTACTTCTATGGGAGTCAACATGCCCATTTGCATAGCCAAGCTCATTTTCTGCTTTGCCATCTGCCTCACTCACTTGTCCAAATCACTTCCTATTTTTCAGACTTTGCTCAATCAATGAAACCGCTTCGTTGCACCTAATCTTATAACACTTTTTTGGAAACTTTCGTTGATATAATCATTTTGGTTTGAACAACTAACTATCCTATTCAGACAGTAAGGGGATAAAATATATCATGCAAAATTTCGATGGTCATATAAAAGTCGTACGATTTTAGGAGCTGGATTTTAAACATTTTTTTCTCTAAATTATAGACAAAGCATGGAAGAACTATATTATATACCAGTCTGTGTAAAACGTATACGGAAATGTTAAATGAAATGAAATAAATTTTCATCAAAGTAGGCCCCATCGCTTGCAATACAAATACGCTTGATCAAATTCTCCATTTATTTTTCGTAAGCTGATTGATGAAAAGTCTATAGTTTCATCAGCGAATTCGCTTTAATGGCTTCAAACCAACTAAAAATGTCATCCTAGAAAAAGTAATTTTTGTTTCAGAAACAGGAAAAGGTCAGACAAATCAGTGAATACAATGCTTGGTAAAAGGCTTCGTTGGATTTTTGGTTTAAAGCTTTTGTATAATGATGGCTTAGTATGATGTTCAAAATCCATAAGTTGTCCTTCACAAATCTGGCCATTTTCGGTGAAAATTCTCACGCAAGCACTTTGTGACGCCTAAATAATATTCCGTATGCCCATCTGGAAGGAATCCAGAGTGCAGCACACCGCGTTAATCGAAGAAATTTGAATTGCTTATCATTTTTACACATTATAGTAGGTTTGACGTAATAGTTGCTAGAAGCTGAGTACAAAAAATATAGAATCCTTAACGGAATTAAGATTACACGAGGAATGAAGTAAACAATCAATGTGTGTTAACATAAAATGACATAATTTTCTTAAAATATTACAGGCAGTAAATACGTAAGGTTTATGCTCCGAGTGTAGGGTTAAAAAACTTAAGTGCCCATTTAAAATTCACCGGCTTTTATTAATCATTCATAACAAATTTATCTTGAAAGTAAAACCAAGAAGTGGAACATAACAACTGTTGAATATTATGTAAATTAGCCGGTTGTTTGAATTATAAAATGCTAAGTAATTAAAATGGACGTTTAAAATTTCATACAAATAAAAAAAAAAAAAACGATTTATGTAAAATTTTACGTAACATATATATAAAAATAGATTTTTCAAAAATTCAAACCTTTACAATAATTTTACAACAATGTGCAAATTAAATGCTTTATGTTTTTATAAAAAGAAAGAAATTAATTAATGCCAATTTATATACGAAATATTGACAATTAAACAACATCATTTGCATACTCAAAGTTCTTAAAGCACGAGCAAATAATATAAATTTACATTTTTGCTCATGTTGTAAAATATTTTTGTATTCATTAAAAGATTGGATTTAATTTTTGTTAGTTTTCAAATTGGGATTTTCTCTTTTTCTTTTGACAAATTCCAGAATATAAATTTAATTAATACAGTATGTTGAAGAAATTAATTTACATAAAAAACATAATAAAATTTACGCAAATAGAGTCATTTTATTATTTCTTTATGATACAGTCACAAGGTACAAGGCTGGATCGATAAATTCGTGGCATTGTAATGAAGGAATAGTTCTATATGTTATATAAATTCAATATATTTTCAATGAATGTTGAGCAGCTATGCGAAAGTCCGTCTGTAAAAGTATGAAAAAGCATGGAAATTAAACGTTTCTGACCTTTAATCCTTCTACCAGGCATAAAAAAATGTAATAAAAGGATATTGCCTCCGGGCAAGATATTTTTGACACATAATAAATTATTAGAGCTTCAAAATAATAAATTAATGAATTAACAATTATTGATTTAAAAACAAAATTTTACTTAAAGTTTTCGATAACATTTTTGATTAATAAGCTAAGAAAACATTGTTTTTTTTTGCATCGTCCTTTTTATGGCATATGGGGAATAATTTTCTGAGTAGCCCACCGTAAAAAAAGTTGTCCAATAGGGCGGAGTACAAAGTTATTAGAATTGAAGAAAACATTCAGAAAAATATTTTTTTTTTATTTATTGTAACAATTTTTCTTCTGACGTCTTCGTAAAAAAAAAGTTACAATGAAAAAAAAAATTAAAATAAAAATTATTTATTGTGTTATTGTTTTAAGAACTTTTTACTATCAGCAAGTTTTCATGAAAATTTAAAGATGAAATAAATTTTTTAGGTAATAAAAAAAGTTTGGACAAAATTTTTTTATCACTGAGTATTTTGACCAATTCTACGAACGTTTTACTCAGTGTGATTTTTACTGAAAATTGCTAGCCTAGGAGAAAAAAAGTAATAAAAGGAGGAAATATTGCGAATTTTGTTACTTGTCAAATTCTAATGAGTTTGCTACTCTGAAAATTTGTGATCTGATAAGAAAAAAGCACATTTGTCTTTTAAAAATATTTAAGAGAAAAAAATTTTCAATTTTGCAAACAAAATCATATTAATTTTTGATATTTATAAACGGACTTCAAATTTTTTTTTTTTTTTGAAAAAAACTTGGTGGAAAGTTCAATTGACAGCGTTTCAGGGGAAATTTTGTTTTATGCATTCGGAAAAAAGTTACAAACGTTTGAAAATAAAACTTTTCAAGAAATGTTCAAAAATTGTAGCCCCTCCACCACCGAATGAATTATTTTTTAGTGTGAGAAGTACTAGAAGTATCCAAACCTTTCACCGCAATTGGAGAACTTTTTTTTTGGGGTAGGCCACTTGGAAAACTATGCCCCATTTGCTATTTTAATCATATTTAAATTTCAGTCCAGTTGGGATAAAAAGTTCAAGGTGACTTTAATAACAAAGTTCGATAAACTGGGAATTTTTATGGTGTCTAAATGAACCATCACATTTCTTGTACGTTAGGATATTTTATGATCATGAATTGCTAGAGCAGGAAGGAAGTGTCTTTGAAGTATGATATATGAATTCAAACAAATCGGGCGCACAACAAAGGAGAGACGATAAATTTAATGACTGATAAATTTTGTTTTTATTAAATATTTGCCGCTATATATTTGATAGAATACAGTTCACCTTCACATAAAAAAAAAATAATAAAATAGAAAATATTAATAATAAAATAATAAAAACACCTTCTGATTTGTAATAAAAAATCACTGATTTACTAAAAATGATAACAAATATTTACCATTACAATCGAAACCACTTGACTACAAAACATGTTGATGACAGACACAAAAAAAAGTCAAAAAAGTCAAGATCATTTGTTGCAACAATAGACGTCTGATAGCACGTGCTGCATGAAAGATTTAGTAGCCATTGTGGCGGCAGTTACGCAGTTCAAAAAAAAAAAAAAAAGCCGCATCAAAGCAAAACGACCGCAACGACAAACGATGGGCCTCGCACAACAGCAGATTCAAATTAATACTAACAACCACAAAAGTGACACAAAACAAAAAAAAAAAAAAAAAAACACTGAAACGCACCGAATTATACGCCAGCAAACTGAACTGATTACTGATGAAGCAAATCCACATGCTGTAACGAATAAGTAAAATTGTCAACCTAAAAATAAACGGGACGTTTAAAGTTTAACAACTTGGTAGTAAAGTCAATAACGCAATGATTTGCGAATTCATCATTGTCATGCCTACATCTTAGCGTTGAAGCGTTAAAAATGGTTTATTTTTTTTTAACTATGCGCTAAATATGATCCCCTATTGTTGAACATTCAATTTCAGTTACTGGCGGTTACCCAATTAAACGAGTATTTGCATTATGCTATTGCTTTGCTACTTCCGACCTTGTGGCGTTAGCAACTAATTGTGACAATGGATGGATGCTCTACCCGTTTTTAATGAATACCTACCAGTACAACAGCGGTAACTGATTCCAGATAACAGCAGTTACTGGTAAATTCGAGAAAAAAATACCAAATTTCTTGCTGCCCTTCATATGCGTAAAATTGCCAAAGATTAATAAAGCAAAAAAAAAAAAAAAAAAGTAAAACCGGTTGTTAAAATTGTCCAAAAAAAATTAAAGAAGTTTTTTCTTTTATCAAACTTTAAGCCTAAAAATTTGTTCACACGCTTTGAAACAAATTCGATGACAACATTTTATGATGGGCGTGTGTGTGCGTCTGCATTTCAATCGTAATAAATAAATTAGCTTTGTGACAAAATGTCATAAAACCGCAATCAACTTAAAACAAATAAACAAATCTCTCATCAAGCTCGTTACAAAATGCAGCCGTGAAGCGCACGAAGTAGGGTGTGTTGCAAATTTCAAATTTGCTTGCTACTTTTAAAATGATAACAATAAACATTTACCTTGCAAAATTGAAATTTTTATTTGTAAAGCTTAGTCAAATCATTCGTCAAGAGTGTGAACAAAAGTCAAAAAAATTCAAGCAGCTTATTAATGAAAAATAATCAGTAGGCAAAAAACAAATTCAACCTAAAAAAAAAAAAAAAATAGTGAAGTGGCCCCACCTAAACTTTAAAATTACCAAAGACTATAACGTTTTTCTGAAAAATTTTGCCTTTAGAAGAAATTTTAAGAAAAAAATGAACCATAAAATCAGTAGTTTTTTAAAAGAAAACCTATTTGCTGTCAATTTTAGCTAATATTATTCTTTTTACTGATTTTACATTATAATCCAGCCAGTAGTGATTTTTGCCATATAAAAGAAGTAGCTTAAAAAATATTTCATATACATATGTTATTAAAATCAGAACTTATATAAAATCTAAGTTTTCGACATTTTGACAGGTCTAATTTTATGGAAACTTACGTGGTCACGGAGTGCCGGATTTCATTCTTCGACTACCATCAATCGAATTGGCCAATATTCAAATACAGTTTTCACGCACAACATATCAAGGGCCCTGAAATCAGAGAAAGTGCCCTCAACAAGGGTCTATTACAAAATGTCGAAAAGTAAGAGGTATATGGAAGCTGTGTCAGTTGCCAAAAAGTAAAGGACTGACAGCAAAGGTAGTGCGCTCCGAATCCTGCAAGGGACAGTGTAGGTCCAGGTAAGATCTTAGGATGTAGGTGGATGCTGCACTGGCAAACCCCCTCTGATCTGTTTTCCAAGAAGTTCCCGTCCGTTTTCATGAGAAGGAGGAGTCTGATTTTACGATTAGCTAAGCACATTGCCTGCGATGATAAAAGATCCGGCTTCCCGGAGAAGATGACTGTACAACTCCAATCTTATAAAGCTGTAAAGTTAGGACCAATGGATGACCTAGCTATGTAGATCATGAATCACATTAATAAGGACATTTTGGCCTACTGAATCGTAGCGGGTTATATAGGGCAGCAATCCCTTCCTTCGGAAGAAGAATCAGGTGTAGTTCAAAATACATAAATCTGGTCTCTACAGCAACAACTTTCAAGTTTTATGGGGAAATATAATAGACTTCAGAGACATCTAAACTGATGAATATACTACGAGTATCTTCTTCACCCACTCACTTTATTGCTTTAAACTTTAAATTAGACAATCCAATCCAATCCAATCCAAAAATATTTTTTTTCTAAAATCATTTTCAACCTACCCTACCCAACCTACATACCTACAGCAGCAGCATGACGGGCGTAAACTAACAAATTGTCAATTTGAATACATAAACCTTTAACTTTTTCGCTTTTATTTTCGTTGCATTTCGTATTTGGCTGCTAAGCGCACGTACGTGTGTCGCGTTGCAAGTGAAAGTGTCGCAACGACAATTCGACATGCAAGTTGGTGGTCAGTTAGCGAGTAACCTGTAACCACAATGATTTAATTGTTTTGTATTTCAAGTTTTTTGTTTTTGCATTTCTTGTTTTTATTGTTTTTGTTTTTGTTTTTCAGTCAATACATTGCATTTAGTAAACAAATAGCATACATGTGGCTATAAATAAAATACCTGGTCTTGGATGGTCTCAATGTCAATTTTTATAATACCCGTGATGAGACTGACCGACTTTTGTTTTTTAAATGCAGCCGGTATTTTGGGAAAAAGTAATTTTTTATAATCGTTTTTGTGCGATTAACATTAAAATAACTCATTGAAGTTAATATCTTAACTTCAATTTCGCTGTATTGTATAAAAAAGTAGAAGAAGTTATTCTTTTAAATGATACACATAACATGTTATTGGCTTCTTGGATTGACCTTGAAATTTTGGCTTGGTATACTTACAGGATACTTTAAACAAGTCGTTCAGGAAATACAAGTTGTTTTTAGGGAGTTGCAGTCTGCTGCTGAATATATGAAATTATGCATTAAATTAAATTTGATGAGTAGATGCTGTTCCACCTGCATAATGAAAACTCATTTAAGTCTGGCCTCGTCATATTAAGCGGATGTTAACTTCTCTGCGTGGGAAAACTGTTTTCTACCTTAATAATATCAATTTTATATAATTTGTTAGTTGAGTGTCTTTAGGTAGAACGTTTTTTAATGTTTGAAATTTTCTTTCTTTCTTTCTTTGAAAAAAAAAGAAATTTAAAAAATTCAATGACACAATTTAGAGGCTTGGCCAAAAAGTTACGTTATTTTTTTGAAAAAAAAACGCAATGGTTTATTATGAATTTTTATGAAAAAACAATTTAAAGCCAATTTTAAAAAAATGAAGTTTGTAAATAACCGTTGTACTCGATAAAGTGACCCTGATATAACCACGCTCACAACGTTAGCGTCATAACAGCACCTTCGTTGGCTCGGGGCGGCAAAACTTTACGGGGTCCCATAATTATTTTTTATTAACCCAGTTTTTAAGAATTTTTGGAATATTTGTGAAGGAATTGATAGTGATAAAACTTTTTTTTTTGCTCATGAAACTGGGGTCTAAATTCATATAGGACGGCATTTCTTTTGCCCTTGCCCATAGAATCAACACTGATGATCTTTTCTTGTGCACATTAAACGTGCAGCACTGACAATAACTGGGGCCTCCTGTATAAAATTCCGTATCCACTAAAGTAACAAAATAAAAAAACCCCAGCAATTTAACAAAATATCAACATTTTGTGGGCTACTTTGAGGTTAGGTCCTGAGGCAGAAGGAACTGGTAGAAATCATTAATATAAAAACTTGAAAAAACATAGTTCCATTTCAAGGAATTGGGGTTCGAAATGGACTTTTTTATTCCATGGCAAAAAGCATTGATTTCTTTTTCGATTCCATTCCATTTGAGTTTCGGCACGCAAAAAAAATCTTGCCATTATCATTTAGATTTCCGCCACGAGACCACTAGCAGGACTAAAATCTTTTAATGTTAATTTCGATGACTGTTCTTTAGAATTCGAAGTGTACACGGCCTTGGCTTGCCGAATATTGGTTTTTGAATGCTGTAAAGTTGGAAGAATATTTGCGTAAAAACTAATTTTGCGGTGTCCCACAAGAAACTATCTAACAGCGCCAACTCGCACGATCTCGGGGCCATCGTGCCATTTTGAAAGTAAATTTTTCAACATTTTTAGAGTCACAAGCATTATACTGAAGTGTCCCATATTGACATTTTATATATTTTAAGTAAGCTAAAAAAGAAGTTTTTTTGGTAGCATATATGAAACGGCAGAAAGTATATATAATTTGCACGAAAATATATAAAAGATATTTGCAAATGTTTTATATTTCTAATTCACACTTTAGTTTTTCAGTCTGCACTGCTTTTTTCGAGAGCGATTAAAGTGACACGTTTAGTTTTTAAAGAGCAATGGTTAAAATCATATACTAAAGGTATATTGTAGCAAACAAATGTTATAGACAAGACTTTAAATGTCTTAAAATAAAATCTGCGAAAAAACCTTATAAGAAAAGTAAATAACTAAAAAAGTGTTTGCGGCTAAAAAAAAGCATTACCTAACAATCTTTTTTTGTTATTGTTATTGTATTTACTTTTAGCACTTCGATGTTAATTGCAATTCATGATGAGTTTGGTAAAAATACTTAGTAATGAACGCTTATAATGTTTAATTCTTTTACTATTTGTGGAAGATACACCCATAAAGGTAATTTATTTTTCTTTTAACTTTTGAGAAAAATTTAAAAAATCATTTATGACAATAAATTCCCATTTAATTTATGAAAAAATGCGGAAATTACTTAAAAAGTGCATTATCTAATTTAATCTGACTTTTAAAGTAGTCTGCATAGATAAAAATGAGCAGAGTCAGGTTTTTGAAGTCTGTTACCAAGTTGAATTACAAAAATTATGAAGGCCAAATAAAAGTTTTTTTCCCTAACATGCGAGAAAAGTAATTTTGTTAAAAAAACTTTGAATGACTTAGAGATATTGGTTCTGATATCGTACTCTTCTACATAAAATAAAATTTAAAATATTTAAAACATTTAAAATATCGCTTACAGAAATTGGGATATTTTTGTTGAGCAGCACAAAAAGTTTCTATGAAAAGAAAATGGTTGAACTAGTAATGGCATTGAAAACTTCAACACAATTCAAAATGAAAGTGCTAATTGAAAACCTCTTTAAACGCAAACATTATATTCAAATGTTTTTTTTTTTAAATGCATAGTTCAAGATAAAGCAATTGAATATATGAAACGAGACACCCGGTAAACACTTAGTAAGGCCAATTGAAATCACAAAAGAGGGAAAACACACAAAAACGAAACCATTTTCTAGGGTAATGAGCAAAGTTCATTGTGTTCGATTGTGCAGACTCAGATTTTGTTATTGCACGATTACGACAATGGATCTCTACAAATGTCAATAAAAGAGCTCTTAAAAAGCCTAAATGATAGAAATATAAACTGTTTGATGAGAGAGCAATATTAGAGAAGTTCGGAGTGTAACCTACTGAACATTTGTCACTGTATCTGTACAATGGGAAACAATGATAGACGCTATGGTACAGTCCACTCTCAAACAGCAAAGAATGGTATGGTATAGCAAGTCGGTGTCAAAAATAATATAAGCAAAAATTACATAGCACTTTCAACGCAATAAAATTTCATAAAATATCAAAAATTGAATTGCAACTTAATTTAGGTATATGTATATGATTTATTTAAAATAAATTTTATGCAGAGTAATTTGTGCAGGTCTTATGAAAGCTTAAGGGCTCTTATTAAGTATGGATACAGGCACTTTGAAAATTCCAATGTTTCCAAGCAATTATGGCTTCAGAAAGTTGAAGAAAAAATCTTGATAAAATATTGACAAAAGTTGAAAATAGCATTTCTTTGTTGCTTTAAAAAAAAGGGGAAAATAGCGAATGCCAAACCGTTTTCTTGAATTTTACTTAGCGCGAAACAATATATCAAATTTTTTTCAAAAATAATTTATCATTGACAGTTTTTTTCTTCAAAATCAACTCACTCTAAAAATAAACTTTCGATGTTCAACAATATTTGTTTTTTAATGGCTTATTATTCCTGAGTTTTTTCAGAATTTATAGCGTAAATTTTAATATTTTCCTTTTGCGTAATTATGCTTAGCTGAAAACCAATTATTTTAAATCTAAAGAAGAAAGACTCTTGTAAAAATTGCAATTTCCGAAAATCACTTTTTAGCATGGCAAAAATTAAAATGCAAGCACTATAAATTCTGGAAATGTTTCGAAATTTTTCTTTTTGTTGTAAGCCAACCATTTTGCTAGTTTTGGTCCAATAAAGAAAATAAATTGTCATATTCGAAAGCTTATTGACATGTTGTTACGTGCCAAGAAAATTTTCAAGCATTAGTAATTCCCTTTACTTTAAAGAGGAAAATATATTAAACATTTAATAATAATACGTTTTGAAGGTAGTATTTTTCCTGTAAACTACTTAAATGAACCAGCTTTCATATGACCCTCCACAAGACCTTCCACGTTGCGACAATTTTAGAGTAGGTCGCGTTGGCTGAATTGACATGAAATGCTTCATATATGTGTTTTCATACTTTAACATAACGTTGGCACAACATAATAGCATGAGCTTTTTATTAATTGGAACAAGTGAAAACTTTTGATGTTGCTACATGAATTTTCTGGTATTTATAGCATACTTTTAGGAGTTTCGAGTTTTGAGCGGAGCATATAAAAAAAATTAGCTTAGACAGAACTCAGCTATATTTAAGAATGGGCTAAAAAACTTTCTTATCAATAACAAACTACACATAGAGAATAAAATATTAGATAAATATAGACAGTCTAAAAACTTTGACCAAAATTTAACCAACTCGTTAAAATATTTTTAAGGATTAGTTAAAAAAGAACCTTAAAAATAATGAAACCCCATATTAAATTCAAACTGTGTGAGTAACAAAAGTAATAAATAATAAAAAAATTTCTTTACAAAAAAAAAAAATATCTGCAATTTATTTCCTAATTAAATACTCCTTAAGTATCTCATAATTTCGTAACCCATTTTTTCATGTCGCAGCGCTATTGTTCTTAATTTAATTTTTGTTTCTTATAAAGCTCAAAACTTTATTCATCATACATTAAGAAAAATAAACACAGAAAAACTGAAAGGGATAATAAAGAACAGAACACGCTGCTGCAGAAAGTTTTCAAATGTTTTGTTAAGTCTAGAACAGGTAAGATGGGCTTGCACTAGTAGCAGGAAAATAAAAGCGGGTGAGTGCAAACAATCGCGTTGTTATGTGTGAACTTAAGTAAAATAAAGTCTCGTGAAGTTAGTATAGAATAGTATTAAGCCGTATCGAAAACTATCAAAAATTGTCGCACAACACAATGTGAGCCGAAGTAGAACGAAACAGTCAATAAATGTCGAATAAAATTGAAAAAAGCCGAGAAAATCTGAAAAAAATTGACAAATGTTGGAAAACTCCGAGTCGAAAATATAGAAACCATCGAAAAATGCTGAAGAAGATAAAAAGTTTTGAGCAAGTTAAAATATTTCAATAAATTCGAAAGACACGAAAAGTATAAAACAAGTAAAAATACGTCCAAAATGTCGAAAATCGTTGAAAAATTTGAAGAAAGTTAAAAAGTGGAAAATTGCTGAATATGTCAAAAAAAAAACTTAAGATTTTGAAAGAGACGAAATAAATTGCATAATTTGAATACTGAAAAGGTTGATATATTTCGAAAATGGTTGAATAAGTGGAAAAATGTTTAAAAATTCGAAAAAATGTGGAGAAACTCGAAAAGTTTTGGATAAATCGGAATATGTTGCAATAGTCGAAAATCGTTGAAAAATGATAAAAAAGTCGATATATAATTCGAAAACGCAGAATTTTCGAGAAACTTCATAAATGTCAAAAAATGTTAACAAACACAACAAATCTGAAAAATGTTGCATGTTGAGAAATTCAAAAATGTTAAAAAATCGATGTGTGTATTTGAAAATGGTTGAAGAATTTAAATTGCATTGAATAAGTCAGATAATGTGGAAAAGTCAAAAATGTCCATAAATTCGACAAATGCTGAAAAACCCAAAAAACTTTGGAAAATAAGAAAAAGTTGGAAAATGCAGATATAGAAAAAAAAAAGAAAATTTTTTTCAAAAGCGGAAAAATGTTGCATTAGTCAACAAACGTTTAAAAATTATGAAAATATTGAAAATTCTGAAATAGTCGGAAAATGTTGAAAAGTCAATGAATGTTGAGAAATTGAGTATATTGAAAGAGTCCAAGAGATATCGAAAAATTCAATAAAAGTCATATCATATCATATCAGCCATTATAGATGTTCGCATATCAAAAATATGTTGACTGTCACCCTGTTGAGTAGCGAATTCATATCTCGGGTTGCGCGAAAGCGAAAAGCGGAGACAAGTCAGCTGAGCTTCAAGGCTTTCTTCGCTTTTCAGAGCATTTTTCTCGTTAACGAAATAAGCCATGTGTTCTTCTCATATTTTAGATGACTTCTCATGTAGCAACAAAGTGACCAGTTTTTCGAGAAATTCATAATATGTACGTTTCATATATACATGTAAGTATTCCTCATAAAATGAATCATAGGGAGTCAGTCTTATTAAGCCTGAATTAGCTGGTTAATTTAAAATTTTCATCTTAAACTTCTGAAAATCTTATGCTTACTGTAATGTGTTATACAAGATTCGCTGAACTGAACATTTCAATTAGGCGAAAGTTTAATTTTAAGTGCTGGTCTTAAGGTTGCATAGAGACTGGCTCCAAGTTTGTGGTAGAAATGAAGCTTATATTTCTAATAGCAAGTAAGATATTTTTCAAAAATAGTAAGTCATTGAATCCTCAAAATTTTACATAATGATTAAACATCTTTATAGATCATATATGGTCACCTTAATATCATATCCTTGAATTCTTTACACTTCTTACGAGTATGCTATTGTTGCTGCTGTTGCTTCTGAATTTTGGCAATCCTTTTGCTAAAATTCTCAGCCAGCCATATTTGAGATGACTTCATTTGTCTTTTGTTGGCAACAATGGAAAATGCAGCAACATTGCTGGCACAGCAGCAGTAGCAACATAACGGCATCAACATTAGCGCAAATTCCTAAGGGTACCTTTAAGAAGAAGAAAAAAGGGCTAAGAAAAAGATGTTATTCTTGCTGTTTTTTATTTAACAACACTGGCAGTTGAACAATGCCATGGAAGCTAAAAAAATAGATAGGGTAGGTAGTTAGGCTATCACATTCTACGCCAAGGCGGGCTTGTAGTCCAGGATGCCTTGGCCATAAAGTTGATTTAACTTCAAGCAAAACGTGAATGTGCGCTCCAAAGATTCTTACATTCTTAAGCTACTCATAATTAAGGTGGCAGCTTGTTGCTGTTGCCAATGTTGTGGGTTATATGGGCCATGTATAAGGCATCACCGCGACGAATTCAACTAACTGAACACAATGGACGTTGGTGCTCAGCTGTAAAATAATGTTGTGAATAAGAAAAATTCTTTGAATGAAAATTAAGAAGAGAATAGAAAAGGGTCGGCATAGCTTGAGTATTATAGCACACTACAAAATATCTTCTTTTAAATGCATTGTTGCAGTTATGAAGTTCATAGGTGCATTTTAATACATTTTACCTTGCTGAACTCGAAACCAATGTCGCGAAATGGTTCGAAACTCCAGATACTTAACGTGTAAGTGTTAAAAACAGTAGCTGAATATCAAAATATCGACAAAAATTTTATTATTATAAAAACGTTGAAAATTGGCAGTTATGTGAATTTTGTATCAATTTTTTTAAAAAAATGCTACTTTAAAATATGATATAGTTTTTTGACTATTGCTCAAAATGATGCTCCATTGAATTTTCCTGCTGTAGGGTATAAATATTATATTAAAAAAAATAATTCTCAAATAAGGAAAACTACCACAAGAATTCCATGCAGTTGCTTGTTGCATAGTTTTAGGTGTAGTTGTGGGTTAACATATGAGTTAGTTACCACAAGGGAACCCTTATATTCATGTACTCGTATTTTATGTATAGAGTATATGGTGAGCATTCTTTGCACAATTCTTAATGTTATGTTTATGAATTATAAAAAAACTGCAAGTCATATGTGCAACCTTATGGCCTTACACTCACTCACTCTATACAATATTTTTCAACTCACTTGCATTGTGCATCCAGCCACAATTCCAACTTATTGTGAGTAAAATTGTTGATTTTTCTATTGTTTGTACATATCGTAAACAATGATGTTTGAATGAGAACACGCTTACGTTTCCAAATATAATTGCATAACTGATTGAATAAGTAAATTTGACCCAGAAAAATTTTTGAACAACAAAAGTTTCACCTAAATTTAAAAAATGTGTTCTTGGTGAAAAAATTGACAAAATTGCTTTGAATTTCTTTAGCTTAACTACCGATTGAATCAGCTTATACATACGCTAAAATATATAAAATACGACCGAAATTTTGATACTTGAAAACGCCCAAAATTCGATATTCTTTTTTCAAAAACTACTTATCAAAAAACATATAAAAGCTGATAGTGTGGAAAGATAAGGGGATAACTTTCTAATATGAAACATTTTCATAGTGATATGCTAATCGCAACTCTAAAGCCATATTTAATTGCAATGGTGTTTGGATACAAAATTTATTTGTGTTTTTGTAATAAATGCGCTAAAATTACTTCCATTGTTCTTGAAAATCACAAATTGGAGCTTAGTTGAAAGTGGACGACTAATGTAAGAAACGTTGTGAAATTCAATTAATATTCTCTACGAAACTTAAGTGGCTTAACTAGAGCCTTTAATCGAACTGTCACAAATTTCAAAATATCTGCTATCCAATCTAAGATAATTAAATACACTGTGCAGTAGACACTTCATTAGCTGTAAGTTCTTTTAATCAAGAGAAATACAACAACAATAAAAATATGCGTAGCAGTGTTAAATGTTGTGTTCTTAAGAAAAACGACGCCACAAGTGGCACATTCTTTTGATCTTCGCTGCTACAGTAGTTAGTCCATACTACTAATTCATTAACATTAACTCATACTTTGTAATAAGTGACTGTAGTGCTGTAGTAGCTAGCAATATAGTACTTTGAAATCATGTCCTTGAAAAAGCGGCTTTTGAAAATTTAAAATAATTCCATGATCTGTATTTTAAAGAATTTCATATTATATGTCTCCGTAGAGTAAGTACACTTCAAAGCATTCTACGAACATTATTCTTTTTCAATGCAAGCGTCAACAGCCCTGCTAACATATCCTCGAGTTATATTCTTAAAAAACATAAAAAAATTAATACACGCAAGGAAGCTTTGATATCCTTACCGTATGATCCTGATCTTTTGACTTCTGACAGTACTATTTCAAAGGTGAAACCACAATAATTATTATTAAACCACAGTATGTAAAGCATTTCAAGTTACAATTTTGAATCTAACTGAGAAAGGTTTCGTGTGTGGGGTGCGCAAACTTTTCCTGCCATTTCTCTTTACGGCCATGGCTCTAACCAAAATTCAACAAACGTTCAGTTCTCAGTCTAAATGAAATGTTTTGATTTGAAATTTCCATGCTTTGGGGGAAAAGGAAATGAAGCAGCTAGAAAGCAACGGGTTGCAGAAGCAGTGGCAGCTGCTACTGTGTAGACGCATGAAAGCAGCTAGCGCATTGTTTTAGACTCGAGTGTCCTAAAGGGCCACTTTATAATCACAGTTTTTGCAATTTGTACGAATGATGGTGCAGTTTATTTTTTCGTCCTTATTGTGGTAGTGGCAGCACCAATTGTTGCTTCTTTAATATTGTTGTTGTGGCTAAAGAATCTGTTGCTGTTGCTGTTGCTGCTACTGCAACGTATATCCATGGGTCACGTATTTTAGGTCGGGTTAGTTGCGCATTGCACTCGACAGGGCATTCAAAGACACATACGTTCACACAGTTGTAGGGGAATGTCGAGTTGTTAGTCAACTAGAAAAAATTCTGCAAGTAGAGAAGTTTTCAACACTGCCATATAACTTGATTCCTCCGCATATACATACATACATAGACATGCACTCATAAACCACCACGCGCTCACACATACTCGCACACACAGCTACACATTTGTCTTTTTGCATGACAGCGCAGTAAATTGAATGTGGCTCCCTACGAAGAAGAAGACGAGCTGCTCCAAGTTTTTTGAGTCGGTAACAATTTTCTATTTATTTTTTCTTTACTGCGTTTTCTAATTTTGTACGCAATTTTTTGCAACTTCGCATGAGCGATTGCAAGCTCAAGCGCGAAACTGTTAAACTGTCGTAGTTGTTGCTGTCGTCCTTCTTAAGTATTCTCATATTCCGTATGCAATGAAATGCGTCGTATCGAATCGTATTCGACCTACATGAGCTTAAAGGAAAAACCACGTCTTACGTGGTCCACTGTTGAGTGCAGCAAAAGTTTTGGCAAAACTTGAACACAAGAAAAAAGCGCTGATGGTCGGTCGAAAAACACGCAATCACATAGATGTGCCAACGGAGCCAACCAACTGTTGTCCAGTTGTCCAGTAGTCAACTGGTGGCAACACTGTCGAAACAAATGATTTTTTAATGTGGCGTTTCAATGTGCGATCTCTGTTTAGAATCTGCTCTCCTCAGACCTACTGTCCTTTTAGCCTTGACCCTGCTGGCTTGTGGTTTTGTACACGGAAAAAGTTTTTTTGACAGTAAAAATCAAACTTTATCGCAAGACATCCCAAAAGTCGGTAAGAATATCGAAAATTATCAGAAAACATGGAATGGTATGGGAGAACATTGAGGAATCCGATAAAAGCTTAAAAGTATCGAACTCTATCGAAAAACATTAAAAAAGTTGGATTAGTATCGAAAGACTTCAAAAAGCCCAAAAACTCGTATTGTATCGAATATTATAAAAATACATCAAAAAAGTCGATAAGAGACAAAAAGTATCGACTAATATCGAAAACATCGATCGAAGTTAATGAATGCTTTGCATAGTGTATAAGTTTAAGTTTAAGAAGTATCACATAGTAACTAAAAATATCGAAGAGGTCGTTGAAAGCTTTAAAGTATCAGAAAATATCGAAAAAGTCGATAAAAGCTGAATAAGCGAAAGTCGAGACTTATCCTGGAGGGTATTAATGACTAATTCGTCTCTGAGCTGCCCAGCCTAGTTCTACTAGTAACCTCGATGAATAGTAAGTTATCGAAAAACTGGAAATAAATATGAAAACAGGAAACCTCGATAGAAGTTGATATTTACCAAATTCATCGAAAAATTCGATAAACATAGAAACGTATCCACACATATCTAAGAACATCTCGAAATGTATCGAATAGTATCGGCTAACCATAAAAAAAATAGAAGGTAGAAAAAATATCAATCGATATCGAGAAACATAGGAGAAGTCGTAAAGTATCGAAAGACATCACAAAAGTCGATAAAAACCGAAATGAATCGAATGCTTTCGAAAAACATTTGAAAGGTCGAAAAGTAAGGACGTGTATTGAAAAACATCAGAAAATCTAATGAAAGTTGGGAATGATTGAAAAATATCGAAACATTTGATGAAAATTTAAATGTTCTTTTTTCTTAACGCATTTATTAAGTCTTAACCTATTTTCATTTCAAACTCTTGTTGACTCTAATTGAGTAAGCGCACAACTTTTTCTTTAATATCTTGCTCGACCAAGTCTGCACGCTTTTTGTTCTATGTTTTGTTTCATTATAATTTCATTTCACATTTCTAAGATATAGCATCTTCAGTTTTATGTACATATGGGAGATGCCACGCCTTCTTTTTTCTAACTTAAGTTGAAATATTTATTTTATTTTGGCTATAATTTTTTACTGTGCATTTTACATTTGCTAATGCAACAATTGCTTTCAATAAACTAAACAGCTACATATGCGAGCTGCAGACGCGTCTTCGTTAATTTTTTTCTGCTGCAACATAAAAACAGTAAAAATTTAATAAAAAACTAAGGAAGAAGAAAAATATAAAATTAAAATTTAGAATTATGTGCCTGGCATTGCTGATGAATGTTTGCGTTAAAGTGCGGACACTTCTGCTTTGGCACGTTATAAGCTCGTTGGTAAGCGAAAGAATGTGTAGTGGCTCAAAGTGCGTAGTAAGGAATCTTTTCAGAGACAGATGACCCTCCTCCTTCAATTCGACTCAGTTTTTTTTTTATTTTTAATGTTGCGTTTAAATGACGAATGCTTCAATTTGTAGCTGCAATTGTTGCTCGTTGCTGGTTAGTCTCATTTCAGTAGCCAGTCGCGTCCCCCAGTACATGATGGAATGCAGACATAAACTTGACTTATGATTTCTTCATCTTGTTTATGAGTTTTCCTTAAAGCGAAGAAATAAGAACAAAATTCACATTTAATTGTTTGGAATTTATATGAGTTTTTCTTGAAAAATGTTGAACGTTATATTGTAGAACGATGAAAAACTGGCAGGGGTTTGATTAAGAATTTCAAAATGTGTTGCAATTAAGAAAATTAGATCATCAGTGTACTTAAGCAATCATTTGAATCAAATTATCTACTAAAGTCTTTTGAGAATTAAAATGAAATTATTTTCTTTCAATTTCCATGGCACCTAAGAAGCCGCCGCATCTTTTAGTAACGTCTGGTAAAATATTTTATCTTAAATATCCTATTAAATGCAGACACTTAAAAAATGCACAACTAAATCATTCAATACATTTTCCATATTAATTCTTAATTACGCATATGCATATGGGTAACAAAGAGGCGCTTTTAAGCTTCATGACTTCGTCTGGGGAGTAAAGAAACCCATTTAGCAGACACCAACTCGTAGCTCGTTTTTCCTCTATCATTTGCCGTTAATTGTCCTTAAAAGAGATACCACTATGGCAGACATATTGGCAAATTGCGTTTGTTGTTGCTTTCTCTATTACAACTATGTTTTCTGCTTCTTAGTTTTTATTTACTTCAAGTAGAGTGCAACGCTTGAACAGCATCATTTCATCTTAAGCTCACTTTGCCGTCACTTCCGTTTCAGCTCTGAGGTTGGTGCAGGTGCCTATTTCTTTTTGTTGCTTCACCCATGCGATTTCCATTTGCCGAGTGCCATATAATTCATTTGTAGCAATCACTTTGTAAATTAAGCTGCCTGTGACATTGTTGTTGCTACTGCAACTGCATCTTTCCTTTAGAGTTACAAATAAATGGACTTACAGTGTGACGGAAAGGGTTAAAAAGCACAAACTTTTATACTTTTAAGAAAAAGTAAGGTCTCTGAAAGGGAGCGGCAGATTGGACTTGATGCGGTTCAAAATAAATAGTGATATAAGTGCTGTTGAGAATTGTTAGCATTCGCAGTAGTCAAAGAGTCTTCCAAACAATAATATAAAGGGTGAGCCACTGGTTGGTTCCTTTTAAATTGCTTTTAAGTATACACTCTTCATTATTTTCCCAGGCTTGTTACATTATCGAATGGATTAAATTTGCGGAGAGTTCAACAATTTCTAAAGGCCTCTTAGTTCAGAACATTGATCCTGAAGTTCATGAATCCATCAGATCAGGCAATTCATCAATCCACTAATACAATATTGCATTTAATTATTCACAAGTTAAAAAAAAATATACTAAACTATGCGAAATAAAGCTATAATTTTATGCTATAAATAAATTATTGAATGTTTTTTTCATTGCATAGTTTTAGGAACTAACTCAAATTGAATTGCAAGCAGTGAACTATTAAAATTTGTCTACTGTGCTACTGTTTCTCCGTAGCAACCAACAGCTGATGCTGCAAGTGCTGAGTGAATTGTTGCAGCTATTGCAACAACAATTGTTGTTAGTTGTTATTATAGTGATAGCTGTTGCTGTTGTTGTTTTTGTTAAGTAACTGTTGCAGTAGGTAACGTTGCAGCTGAATGAACAAGCGTTGCTTTCAGTGTTTCGGAAATGTTATTACGCCAATGCAGCTGCAACAGCCGTAGTGACAGTAGCAGTAGAAACAGCAGAAGGCTCAAAATTAAAGTCAATACAACGCACACACCCACACATATTTGTGCTAGGGTGAATTGAATAAATTTGTTTTGCTATAATTAAATTATGAGAGTGGCCTACTGCGATTATTAAATCGAGTAAAAGTTCAGCACGTTAAGATCACTTGCACTTCTCCACATACGCTTAGTACCAAGCGAATGTCCAAATCAACAAACCTCCAGTTCTGAACAAAACAACAAATTTGGAGCTATTAGAGAAATTTTTGAGCAGGCTCTAATTTCTAGATTGGGAATTCGTTCAGTTTTTTAAAACTAAAAATTATAAAAGAGGGAAAAAAGTCCGACTACAACTACTTCTGCGTGACGGGTTTGGTGTCTTTTATCCAGTTTATAAAGTGGACGCTTAATTTTTTCGATATATTTTTAAAATCTTACATTTCCGTTGCAATTCCTGACGATTTCCGTAATAAGCTACGCATGATATCTACACTATCTATCGTACACCCAGTACGTAACTTTAGCGCACTGGCAGTAATTGAAAAAGAAAAATAATTTATTCACTCCACCCTAACGCGTATGCACTAGCACATGCAAATGATAATACAATTGCACACTTCGTGTTGGGCGTTTCAAGGATAGTTGACTTTTATTGCTGTTGTTGTTATTATTGCTGTTGCCGCCTTGAAGGCAACAACGTTGATTTACAACGCAACGTAGCTTGGCCATATTAAAAAGCGGTCAACCTTAACGCAAATTTAATTAAGTTCGATGATTTAGTAATTTACTTAATTTACCTTTAGATATCATCATGGTTTCTTTGAATCAATGAGTGCTGATTCTCTTTTTTTATTGCATTATTGCATTATTTAGAAATTATGTTATTCTCAATTTATGATGAGATTTTTAAAGAAATTCTTTTCATAAATTAGTAGATGGACAAAGAATATGCCATAAAGGTTTTTCCTCAGAAACAAAATAATTTTGAGTGATTTGATTGGAGCATTCTTATGATTTTTGAGTGATTTTTAAAACTCTCTCTTTTAATCACTCTTTAAATTCAATGTAGTTGGCTTTTAAGACAAATGAACGAATTCTTCTTTTTTTGAGTAAACAAAACTTTTGGCAACTGAGCCAACTCTTGCAAGCAATTGAAAGTTCTGCAACATTTCGTAAACTATGCACAATTAAGCATTTAAGAGTGGGCATACCGCGTAAAAGCGAATTGTGGCAGAATTCCTGTAGAAAATATTAAAAGACTTATGCTTAAATGCATATGAAATAAAATTCACAGCTCCAAAAGATAGTTCAGCATTGTTTTTCTGCTGCTCCCCATGCGACAGCAAACCAATTTTCAAAAAGTCATACACTCAATCCCATTCGTAGACACAACGCTATTGTTATGCGTTCCCCACTTGTGTCACAATATGTTTCCAAAACAACGCGGTTACAATGAATACAAAATGTTGCGAAATTACAAATATTTCAGGCAACAATTCCTTTTTTATTCTCTTGCTTTAATTTTTATCAAGGGTTTTCCTTACCTACTTTTTTTCGGTTTCGGATAATAATGGAGTTTTTTGTTTGTTATTGTGGTTGCTATTGTTGTTACTTTAAACTGAGCTCCCGAGAGTAGGTAAAACGCCAGAGGGCGTGATGCGTGGTTGGCCAGAGTTTTGTAAAAGTTTTTCCATTGTGCGAGTGTCAAAAATAAACAAAACTGTTGACCCGCAGAGACTCATCAGGTTAAGGCAGCTGGCAGAGGTAGCAGCTCCCAACTACCAATAGCAAGTTACACCCACAACTTTAGTTGCAATTCTCAAAAATGTTTAGATATGCGAGTAAACAAAATGCAAAGGGAAAGATTTAGGGGGTAAGTAACTACACATCACTTGAGCGAAGGAACATAAATTGTAGGAGGCAGCAACGACGACAGAGATAACTACGGTGATGATGATGGAAACGAAAGAAATAAAGACGACGCTGGATGCTGCACAAGAAGACTATGCTACAACTGCGACGACGACGACAAAGTGTTGAGCCTTAAATCATATTGAGTGTGGAATGGTTTTGCTAAAAAGTTTACTTGAATGAGATCAACTTTAGCAGAAGTTGCCGCTGTTATCGAGCGTTTGCTAGTGAAATAAGAAAGTTTTTTTTTTTTTTTTTTGAATTTTTAAGTAGTTTCGTAAAGAAAAACTGTTGTTATATATATTTTGAATTTAGTTGTTCTTTCAATTAGTTTAAATCATATGCAAGCGTTTGTCATTATTCCGAGTAATAATAGTAATATTATTTGTAGAATTTGAAAATTAGATAATAAATATTTTTTATTTGATTTCATTCCTTATACCTACATGTAAGGGTCTCCACACACTAGCTTTGAACTAAGTAATGGTTTGACTTGAATGACGTTACAAATTGACAGTGATCACACAGGCCCACAAAAAAAAAGATTTGATGTTGAAAGACTAGGTGCCATAGCGTTGGGAATTCAGTGTGCTGAGAACGAATACGGAAGCAGAGTCCCTACATCGTGTCTGGCTCTGAGATATCCTCAAAAAACGTCATTTTTCAAAAACGTGTTTTTATTTTTAGCATTTTTAGAATATCTTAAAAAGTGCAATATGTGGTTGAGTTAAATATCCGGAGAACCATTAAATTTTGACATGATTGAATGTCCTTTAAAATGATAACTAAGATTTCTTGTATCCGAAACGATCTAACGTGTGGCCACGTAAATCAATTAATGCTGATTTGTGACCATAAATGGATTTTGTAAGCTGAGTCAGCATAGTTGATTACAAAAAAGTAAAGAACTTAAAATGCATTGTACTACCTGACATGTTTATCGTCACAAAAAAGTAAACAACTACATAGGCATATAATACTCTAATAATACTCAACGTTACAAAACGCTTCCGTCCCTTTTAAAATGCCATAACTTCACATAATCGCTTGGTAGGCGGCGTCACGCCTCCAACAGAAAAATTCGTTTCTGTACCTAAGAATGCGATTTCGTTGAAATTTGGTTTTGAGATAGACTGAACCCTACGAAAGAGTAGCAAAAACTTTGTAATCTTTTAGTGGGCGTGGTACTGCCTTTAATGTGAAAAAACGTTGCCATATCATAGCTGCAGCATTGATTTTGATGAAATTTGATATGCAGATTGATTCTTAAGTAAAGATATTTGTTTTTAGTGGGCACTGCCACTCCCCAACCAGGAAAATACATTTTATTTGCAAAATAAGACTGATTTTAATAAAATTTGATATAGCAATTAAACCCTGTGGAAAGGTTATTGTAATTAGTGGAGGGTGCCACGCCTCTAATAGGAAAATATGCTTTCACTGCTCAACTAATGGACCGATTTTGATGAAATTTGATATAGAGATCGATTAAACCCTGTGGAAAGGTTTTTTTTTAAGTGGGGGGTGCCACGCCCCTAAGAGGAAAATACGCTTTTATTGGTTGAATTTCATACAGTGGCTGAACTCTAGTTATGGTAATATTTCATTATGGTATATTTCGCATTCCCTTACTCGCTCATATTTTCCCACTCTCTCTGTTTCTCTCTCCTAAACACAATTGTAATTGTCATATATCAAGTAAAAGCACTGTAGATGTCTGCTTTTTAGTGGCCGTTGCTGCTGGTGCTGGTGCTGTATGCCTAAAATGTCATGATTTAAATTTATGATAAGCTGCAAAACAAGAACAACACCAACAACAATTTGTTTTAGAAAAAGTAGCAATTATTTGGCACTCTTTTTTTTTTATTTGTTGTTGTGATTTCGTGCCATTGTTGTTGCTGTCGTTTTTGTTGCAACTGCAATTCTTTGTTTGCTTTCATTTGAGTTTGTGCATTTTTTATTGTTCCTTTTCTTATTGTTGTAGTTGAATGTTTTGTTTTAAATTTGTTGTTTTTGCTATTGTTGTTATGCGAATAACTTTGCTCAAGTATGCAACTTTATCATTTTGATTTAGATGTTAGCTCGCCATCGCCACTACAACAAATGCAACAACACGCCAAAGCGCTGGAGCGTCTGATTGTGTGAAGTAAAGTGCCACTTGAATGCATTTTATAAATTTGCGTATATTTTATCTAACTTTTATTTTAAAAATTTTTATTTTAAATTGTTGTTGTTATCTAACACATACTCAAACACTATGAAAGGATATTCAACTTTTTTGATGACAAACAAATACTACAAAAAAAGAGAAAACCCTTCTCTAAGTGTGTGATGTATCTGCTCGTATTTCTGAAATCTACTTAAAATTACAAAAAAAAGCGAATTGTAAAAAAAACTAAACTTTCAAAAGAATGAAATAAAAAGCTTTGTAAAAAATCCCCCACTTGTATTAAATCGCATGTTGACACCCCATAAAGGCACCCCTGCCCGCTTGCGTTCCTATGCTGCATTGCGTGCTGTTGCTGTTACTGCGCTTGCTGACGGTTTGTTTGCAGCAAGTGATGAATTTCCATGCAATTGGATTTGAGCTCGAGTTACATCAATCAAATGCAATGAGTTTTTGAATTGGATTCGATTTTTTTTCAACTTTTGGCAATAGAAAGAGCGATTTTTATTTATTTCATTTTTTTTTTTGGAAATAGAAAATGCTGTTGCTTTGAAAAGGATTTTGTTGTTATGTTACTACCACTACCAGTGAAAACATCACTTACGCACACATGAACATACATTCGTTTTCGACAAACAATGGCGCTGATTGTAACTGACATATTTGCTTTTGTTTATCTAAACTTTTATTTGTCTTTTGATCTGTTGCGAGTGTGAATTAATTTTTAAAAAATTCTTTTTGTTGTTATGTGACGTGATTCAACAATAACAAAATACTTGTTGATCGAAGTTTTGAATAATCGAAAACCAGTTGCATTAGTAACAGCTAATAAGTCTGACGAATATTTATGTGAAGTTATACATATATATTAACTAATTTACTAAAAGACTTCACCATTGTTTCCATTTTTCTACTCATACAAATTTTCTGGGATTAACGCCCCTCTTTAGGGGAAGACTTTGTTCAAATTAACAGTGATAGCTTAAAAATGAGAGATAAAGTGGGGGGTGGTATTTTGTCTAATGAGCTCAACTAACAGCTTTCTTTTATGCTACCAAACTACTGTAGTTTTAATCAGAGGTCATTGCAATCCTTAAAGCATCAAATGACTTAAGTGTAATTTTTTCGAGAAATGCTTGTATTTTTACAGGCCATTAGGCTGTTATCAAATCTCTCAGCTATACCTCTTATAATTCCCTCGTTACGGCTAGATGTCTAAAAGATATTGCCAGTCTAAAGAAACTTACTCTTTGCTGGGTGACAAGATGTGGAGGTGTGGAGGGAAACAAGAAAACGGGTGAGCCCGCTACAAATGGCACATCACTGTCTTTATGGTACTACCTGTTATCGAATGGGTTGGCATACCACTTACCACTGGCAAGTTTAATATTCAAAGAATCTCATAGTTGTAGAGCAGCCGGATATAAAGTGTGTGTCTGGTATCATGACTGGCCACTAACCTTTCGCCAAATAATCTAGGCATTTGGGTGATCGCTGCAATGACTTCTATAGAAGCTGCTGCTGCGAAGACGACGGGGAAAGTGTTGAGCAGCTCCTCTCTAATTGTCGAACTCTTTGTAAGAGTAGTTTTATATGTTTCAGGGGATAACTTTTTCAAAAATCACGCTGACTTAGTCTACACTTTTATATATGTATAATTTACTCCTTTTTTATTAAAGAATCCAATTGGGTATGAAATCTTTGTAATTTTTGGAGTCTATATGTGTCGATATGTTCGCCTTTACTGCACTGGATGACAAAGAGCTGAAAGTTTTTTTAAAACAAATTGCGTCAAATGTTAACAAAATGCTTAAGTGATATATGGTTGCAATAATGAACGCTCTAATTGAAAATGTTGTTGAAGGTAAGGCATTAAATTTTATATTGCTGTCCAAAAAGAAGGTTATAGACTTATCACAACAAAAAAAAAAAAGTTTTTTTTATATTTAGGAAACCGGGAAATGCTTATGTACCATAAGATTTGGTTATCCTGGTTTTACTAAAACATTCAACTTTCCAACAAAATGCTGACTTTAATTAATTAAAGACGTTCGTATGTAAAGTTTGCTAGATAATCAACTCAATTACATTAGTCCTTCTAAATGTTTTTTTTTGTTTGTTTTTTGTTAAAGTGTTCATGTAGTCAAAATTATCTGGCAATTTTTTTAATGGACTGATGCGATACGAGTAATCGCATTTTGTTAGCGCAACGACGTACTGTGTAAAAAAATATCAGATTCTTTTTTTTCTTTCATGGGAACAAAGTGGGGTTTTCCACGAAAGAAAAGAACCTTCAACAGTTGTAAAACAGATGCTGCTTTGCTACTGCAATTAACTAATTTAATATCGTGTTGCATGAGTAAAAAGTTGAAACGACAATAAAATTTATGTTACCTAGGGTCATGGTTCATATTCCAGTGCAATGCACGCAAAAACTCACAGAAATTGGAAAGTTACAATCCACATCATGCTCAAGATTGGCAACTGTTACTCCAAAGTAAGTGAAACAGTGAGCAAAATAAAATATTAATAAAAGAGAAACAATATGAATGAGAGAGTATGAAAAACTGTAGCGTAAATAAATGACAAAATGTTACCGAACCCGGATACTTGTGCATTAAGCGAAGTTAAGTTATACGAAATCTGGCGCACTCTCTTACTAAAACACGTTCTCTTACTTACGAAAATATCCTGTCGCTGCAAATTGCTAAGGAGCCCACGCAAATTCTACAGCAACCTACATGAGTTTGCAGAGTACAATTTCCTTTCCAATGAAATAAAAATTTAATCAACAAGTTGCGCTTTTTCACTTACTCTCTTCTTCGCTGCTTTTTTGCATGGTAGCAGCTTTTGTTGTCGTTCAAGCGTACGCGCCTAAGACTATGCAATAATTTTTTGTTTTTCTTTTGTGTTTGTAGTAAACTCGCATTTTCTTGTGGTTTGTATGTATACAAAATTCGTATTTGCTAATGCAGACTTACAATGCGTTGTGTTGTTGTCGTTGTTAAAAATAAACTTTTATTACAGTTTATTTTGCAGTTTCTTTCCCTTTCCACCCTTTTCTTCTATTTAGTGTATGTGTATGTGCTGTCGTCATCGTTAGATTTTGCTGCCTCGCTACGTTCACAAGTGGATATGCAAATAATCGCAACCAATTTTGTTGAATTCCTTTTCAGCCACTCAAAGAGCCTCATTTGACGTGAAACGCAGTTGTAAACGCCTTAAAGTATATTGGCAAAAACTTGCCGCATTTTAAAATTGAGAATTTTTATTTTTCTTTTGCTTCAGTAAGGAATTCCTTAATACGAGTACTTAGGGTGTTGATAAAAATAAATGGTTCTTGAATCAACACAAATGTGTGGGTGTATTCTTGTGCACATGGAATTCTTTTAAATGTTTGAGCGTTTATAAAAAGACATGTAGGTCTTAAGCTTTTAAATATCCCGCTGTGCATTTGATATACTCGTTGTGTTCATACATATGTATATAATGAGCAAAGTTTTCGAAGTGATACTGGATTTGTCTTTCAAATGTCGTTGATTATGACATTTCTATTTCAGGCTAGAAAATGGAAAAATAGTTCATCATCATCAAATCATTTCATACAAATTATTTCTTGAAACAAATTTTATCACATGTAAATGTGTGGGCCATTAATCTGATATACGTGACGATGTTCTTAATGAAAACATTGCAATTCAAGCCAATATTATTTTTGATTTTTTATCGTCCATACATATAGCAAATTTTAAAATGAATTCAATGGCTTTTTTGAAAACTTTTTACTGTATTTATAAATAAAACAGTTCATAGTTAAAGTTTTGCAGTAAATCCTTAGTAATAGCGAAAGCTTCATCATAAACTTGAGTCCATTTCCTACAGCAGTTCGACATACATCAGCTACTTATTTCCGCACTTAGCTCCGTTTGATAGTCAATATGTCATATCTGAATTAGAATTTGAAACTAACAGTTGTGTCTTTTCAATTTGGTCTACGGAAATATTGAATAAATTGAAGAATTCTCAATAGATTTCGGAAAGATTAGAAAGATTATGATAGATTTCAATATATCTCAGTTTGTTTTGAAAAATATTATCGATTAAGTAGCCGCTGTTATTGGTGAGACAAAAGCGAGATTTTTGGCATTTTCCATTATATTGATCAGCGTCTTGGGCGATATCGCTGCCACTTTGCCTTGAAAATTGCCTATCAGCTCTTTTATGGCATTTGTCTTGTTGGCATAAGCTTTATTCTTTAAAAACCACCGAAAAAAGAAGTCTGGTGGAGACAAATCCGAAGATTTCAATGGCCAGTCAATATCGCTGTTTTTCGACGCCAAACGTCCCGGGATCTTCTAACGCTAAAAGTCCATTGTTGAGCGCGCTGTGCAGCATAACGCGTCGTTCAGAAGTTTTTCAGACCTTTTACACGAATTTACGATAACACAAAGTGTACCAACATCTATATCTAATATAGATCCAGTTGAAATAAAATCTCAATCCTCAAATCCTCATAAAAATATTCGATCTAAAAATAGGTTGCATTTTCTAGGATTACCAAGCAATATGGTTGCGCTATTTTACTGGATGTACTGTTGCAGTTACGCGAAAATTATCAGAATGATTACTCAAAGTGTTAAGCAATGTATATGTCTGTATTGCATATTTTCCTTTTGAAATTTTGAATCCTTGAACTTTAAAGACATCGAGAAAGCCCTAAGCATAATTTTTTCTTCTATTGTTTGCTTGAAAGAATTGCATTTTCAATTTTTTGTTAAACTCTTTTAAAAGTACTTAATTTAATATTTTGAACACTAAATCAAACAATTACTTGAGAAGAAAATCTGTTTTAACACCAGTAAAAGGTCGTTACTTAAACGCAATTGAAACTTTTGCAATACACGCATTTAAGCACACAAAAACAGCAAAGACCTTTTAATCCCCACAAATTTCTTATTAAGATTAATGTTCTATCGTTCGCCTTTGCTGATTTTACAATGGCAAAAAGTTGGAAATCTACGAACATCTCTCACTGCGCTGCAAAGACCAAGACTTATAGGCGGCATTCGTAGAAACACCTCGTTTGGTATGAAAAGAGAAAACTGAAAAAAAAAGAAAAGATGAAGCAAATTTAAGCTGCAGCACAATTGAAAAACGAAAAAAACAAAAACCCAACTGCAAGTGGTGCCAGTGTCGAAATCTTGTATTCAATGGTTAAACCAAATATGTAATACCTTGAATTTTCTACGAGACTTTACGTAGAAATGGATTATTAATGAATTAGTCTGCGTTTAGGTTAAGTAAGCAAATGTTTTATACACTTGACATAAAGCATTTTTGAAAGAGCCTTAAAGTATGCAATGAACGGCTTATAATTTACTTTGTTATATCACATGCTCGTCCTATAAACATAAGATTTGTCGTATTGTATATTTGTGGGCTTCTGCCAGATTACTGAAGATAATAAGCATAAAATCATCTTAAAGTAAAGCTCAAACAAACCATATATCAGTACTTCTTAAACAAAAATTAAATACACATACATATGTAGATATAAATACAAATAAATGTGCGTATACAACAGCATACAATGAAAAGTGAATTACCAATCATTTACTGCTGACAACAAATAGCCTTATAACAATAAATCCGTCAGCATAACATAAATATGAATCAGAACCCATATTAACCTAAATTTTATGTAAATACTCGTAAAAGTATGTGTGCAGACTAGAGTGGTTCCTAAAAACATTTATTAAGAAACAAAAATTATAAAAAAAATCCATGCAAAATTTCAGCTCGATATCTTAATTTTGAGACGTGCCCCAAGGAGCTTGAAGTTTTATAAGGAAAAATTAAAATCTTCGTATGAACTCATATATGACACAGCTGAAAAAACTTTTGAAATTTTGTTGATAAAAATCATTATTTTTGCTTTTTTGTAAAGTTTCTAAAGGACATTTTACTCAAATTAAGTGAAGCATGAAACGATGTCGTTGAATTGAAAATTTCTGACCGAAAGCTCTATCTATGACTATTACATTGCCAGTTTGCCTATATGTTCTACATGAGAAACTCCATATGTTCAAATTTGTCCACTTACTACCTTAAATCCATAGCAAATATAGTGTATATCAAAATAATTTTACTGAGCTTAGTGACAATACCAAAAAAATTACATAAAACTAAAGGAAAGCAATAAAAAAACGGATAAAGCTAGTCATACTAGTTTCATTCATTGCTAAATGAAGTCATCAGTGACTTTTAAATCAATTAGTAAGAAATTGAAGACTGATATGTTTTTCTTTTTCCATGGATTAGTTGAGAGTCGAAGCGAGAAAAAAAAACACACAAAGCCAAAACTCTTTTTTCTGTAGTGAATTTTCGTTTTTGTAACTCATTTCATATTACATTTTTCTCACTCATTGGCGCAAAGGTCACTAATGATTCCATTCAGCATTGTATGAAGTATGTCTTCAGCCATTTTTTGGTGTATTGTTTTTGTTGTTGTATTGTTTTTGTCTTATGGATTGTTTTTTTATACAGCTTAACAAAGTTAGCTATGTAAACTCCTTTAAAGTAAATCATTTTATTTTCCTTGATAAGTAATTTTCAGTCTATATAATAATTGTTACATACTGTTATGAGCAATCACATTTCTTAATACTGCCAGAATTAAAAATGAAGTTATGAAGTTTCAAGCTTCCGAAAGAATTTTTCCTTCTTCCTTTGAAAAAATTACTGGTGGCCAACTTTAGATTCTTATCGATTTCTATGTTCTGGAACTTTATATTATGGTTTTTTATTGTAAAGCTGCATTTTATGCTGTAACTTATAAAAATTTATGAATTAAATTATTTAACATCACCCTTTTGTGCTCAGACTGGCATACACACACACACACATAACTACAAGTTAAACAAGATAAGCAACGGTGAAGAAATATTCATAAAATTGTGTTGCTGCTATAGTGCTCGTATATGTGTGTTGTCTCTATCTGGGTGCACTGTGAAGAAATTTAATTACAATTACATCAAGTGTAGCCATTATGTTGAACGACATGCTGCATTATCAGCATCATATGCCGACAATGTGCCTGCATATGTATGTGTGCATGCACTCATTGTGGTTACACAATTACATGCAGCAAAATGTCATTTCATAATGAAGTGCCATAGCATGGCAATCTGGCTGATATGAATTCCTAGTGGGTTGTTCACAAAATTTGCCAATTACTATCTTAGCTAATTGTTGAGTCTGCCGAGGCAGATGAGTTGATGTGATTGCAAAACTAAAACGAAACTAAAACTAAACTCAAGTCAATCATTCCTTGTATGTGTTAGTCTTGCAGTTGAATGTTCGTTGAATATTATAAATGTGTGCTTAGGTTGTATTAAATGTAATTTTAAATGGAATTAATTATGTTAAGGTGCAAAAAAAAAAAAACAGCTTACCCAATGTGTGCTTAAGGTTTGTTGAACTTTCAAAGGTTAAATATAAATAAATTAATAAAAGATCTTTTCAAGATTTTGTGGTCTCTTAATTTAATAAGATTTTACATTTTGTTAGAGATGGTCTTCCTCTGTGATATAAATAATGTAAGCAATGCAATTATATAATTGAAACTTATATAAATCAATTGTGTATGTAGAAAATATATATACTTATGTTTGAAACAGGCGAAATCAAAAGTTGATATTTGTTGATGTACCGCAGAATTGAATATTATTGAATGAATCGTATGTATGTATATATTGATTATCATCAAAATTAAATTGTTCATTGTCTCACTACTGAAAAATCATTGATGATATGAATTTTAAACATAAAATTAGCATCTAAAATTATGCCTTTTTTCCCTTCCAAAGGTGTTAGAGAATCATAGAAGGTGGCTTAAGGTATCATTGACAAATGTATGCATGCAAAATGGGTTAAAAATCGAGGCAGAGCAGTTCAAAGCTCCTCTAAATATAATTTAATACGAAATAAAAAACTTTTTGATCCATTTTGAAACCCTAACTGATCGATAAAAAACAGACAGACATATTTTTGATAAAACCTTTAGACTTACAACATTTAGTATCGCAGCCATTCTAACAATCTTCATAAATTCATAATATAAAAAAAATGTGTGAAAGCCAGATTAAAAATTTGCTGCATATTTTGTATAAAATTTTTGACGCTTTGAGCGAAATTTTAGTTGAAATATTTCGTTAAAACCAAACAGAAGAAAAATAACATAACATAAGCCTTGTCGTCTAATGATTTACTGCAAGATTAAGGCTTGGTTAGTGTACTTGTCAAGCCCTTTACAAAAATAATAGCAATAAACCTTGAAATAACCCAATGTCAGACAAAATAAGCTTTTGCATTCAAATAAAATAAGACTCTATTTGATCTTTTCACCTAAGTAAAATTACTTTAATCCCCATGCATCATGGTTTTCAATTTCTACACAATATTCACAATCAAACGAGCTACATACATATATGCGCTAAGCTCAAAAGTCCTTTTTAAATTCAAAAACAAATGAAAAAAACAAAATTAAAACACTTGCAAAAATATTAAAAGCCAAAACTGAAAGAAAACAAAGAGCAACTAATAAAAAATTAATAAATTTGTACCAAAAGGTAAATATCAGCAGAAATTTTCGCATGTTTTTGCTCCATTGAAAAAAATAAACCTTAACACAAAAAAAAAAACCAACATTATTTATTCATTTTTGACGCCGTTTGAAATAAAATCGTGCAAATTTCGATAGAGTGGGTTACGTGCCCCCCCCCCCCACCCTCGAACAGCTACTCAAAGGCTAAGTGAAAAGTGAAGTGCAAAGTATAGTGAAAAGTAGCAATATCTTTATCAGCCACACGCAGTGTACGCAGAAGTAGACAATTAGAGTGAAGGACCCTTGTATACACAAAACAAAACAAAACAACAAAAAAAAAAAAAAATTGAAGTGAAACAACAGTACTTGGGTTATTAATTTCTCGCCTGCAATGCGGCGCAGTACCAGTGAAGTGGAAGGCAATAGGTCGGACGGTTGGTTGTCATAAAAGCAAAGGTGAAACACTTGTAGCTCCCCAGGGAATGTATTGAAATTTTATGAAAATGTTTGTTTGAGCGTAAAAGAAACCAAAAAAAAAAAAATGAATAAACAGACAGACCCACAGATGGGCAAAAAATAAGCAAAGAGGATGCAAATTTTGAATTGGTTTTTCTTTTTTCGGCAATGGAAACCAAAAAAAACAATGCATTGCTAGCTGAATATTCATAAAAAAATTAATAAACTGATGGGAAAACTTTTTATTTTTGATGGCGTTATACGATTGCAACTATTGAAATGCGCAACAGGCCATTGTCATGCTTAGGAATGTCAATTAAAAATCGATAAATTGCAAACTTTTCTAAGCAGAATTCTAATTCGAGATATTAATAAATTAAATTTTTGCCAAATATGAAAATCATACATTCAACAAGTTTCAATAAGTTCATTGACATTCAGTGACCTTTGACTCACGGTATTGGCTTCTGAGTATGAATTGAAGTGCTAAAAAACTAATTTCAAACGGAATATGTAAGGTTCCTTTTGAAATACTGGAGAATTTTTACCTTTTTTTGAACGAGCAGCTTGGATGATGTTAAAGCTCTATATGCCACTTTAATACTTCAATCTGTGATGCAAATCCTTTATTTCGTTTCTTTTCCCGAAAAAGGAAACCAAATCGATTTGCGAATTCGGTTCATTATTACTTAACTATTATTTGTTGAAACTTCTTGAAAATGTCAGTAAGTGTGATTACCTGCACATATTAAAAAATAAATTTTTATTTTGTTAAATAGTGTAACTCTTTTGTTTAAGTTCGCTTAAGACTTCAATTTAGTGCTGAGTTAGATTTCAATTGTCTTACTTATTTTGTTTACTTTAACATTTCCTTCTTTTGTTTTCAATAAAAAGAAAAAAAATGGAAAATAAAAATCGTGTTTAGGTAGCAAAATTAGGCTTTTTACAAAGCTAATTTTTTCACCTTCATTACAAAGAACACAATAGAAAAAAAAGCACGACGTAAAATTGCAAAGAACGCAAGAAAATTGGTGGAAAAAATCAAGTTTCATGGATATTAAGCTGCAACCCTCTTCAAAATAAAGGTTCAAATTGATGGGGTGTGTACACAAAGAAAAGAAAATTAAAAACTAAGCCGATGTTTTTATTGAAAATTTTTACAGAACTTTTTTTTTAATTTCAGTTTTTTTCAACACTGGTAAATTTCAAAACGGTATGTTGATTGAAAATAGGGGCTGACATGAGAATCACTAAGTTTTTTTTCTTAATTTTAAACTAAGAATCTATTAAGAATTTTTTAGAATTATTTAAATTTATATAGAAATGTGCTTATCGTAAATAAGATGCCGTAAAATATTTAATGACATAAAACATTTGATTTATTATATGAAAAATTAAAATGGGGATCATAATAATTTTTTGAAAATTTTTTAAAGCGTTTAAATCAGTCTTAAGATATACAAAGCATTCTGTAAAAAACCATTGAAAAATGGCACTTGGGAGTGGAATGAGTAACGAAAAATGCGAATGAATTTTCATTTATGACTATAATGATGATGATGGACAGCAGCACAAAGATAAATGTGAAAAAAAAGAAATGAAAATGATGTGCTTTTTTGCTGGTTTTTTGCTTTAGCCAGCCGCTGCGCAATATCATCAACTTCTGCTGATGACGCGCGCGCTTGAGTGAAGAAATCATTTCATACTTCAGCGTCCTGCAAATGGAATGAAGTAAATGCAAACAAATGGCTTCAAATTGAAATGTGAAAAATATGCAATTAGTTAGTTTCAACCGTTACGTGAGGGATTTCGAAACACTTAAATGGTTTTCCACTTCATGGAGTTGGAGTTGGTTGGTTGTTGAAATGCTTTACTCGTATATACATATATAGTAGGCGGATACGTTCGCTAACTGCAAACAGTGAATGTGGTGAAAATATGGTAGAATTTAGAAATCATTAGTGTGGTTCATTTAGCTTTAAATTATTGAAAAAAAAATGTTAGAAAAAAATTTTGCTTCTCTGTTCCATTAATAAATTTTTTCAGAACTGGTTTTTATATTTTGTGAGTATCTCGTAGTTTGTTGTGAATTGGGATTGCTGTTAACAATAATTTGTCAAAATTTAAAGGTCTTGCAGAGTTTAAGTTTGTTATGTCAATGTTAGCACGTGCTCCACAGAGATTAAAATTTTATATCGAAAAATTGAATTTTTTAGGTCGAATTCATTTAGTTCAAGTGAAAAAGTAATGCAAAATTTTGTTGATAAAATAATGATTTAGACGACATTCTTGGCTTTCAAAACTTGTTTCACATATGTCAAAACTTTTACATTTGTAAAAGTTACAGCTGTTTGAAAAAAGTGTATTTTTATGAAATAGTAGATATTACTCATACGACCCGTTAACCATACTTGCTATGGGCGGTTGACTAAACAATATTTTTCTTATGTTATTTGGTGTAATGAATTTATATTCAGCAATCTTATTACTCAAAAATTCAACAAATGAGTTCCGAAATTTTCAGCACATGATTTTTAAGCAAATATCTCATATCCAATAGGTTAGAGAGTGCAAAAATATATATGTGCTCTTATAAATTTCCAATGTGAAAAACTTTAAAAGTGTCGTAGTGTCGTGATATGGAGTTCTGGAAACATCTGAGAAGAGGCATCTACAAAATAAAGAAATAGAAAGTGACTTAATTTTTCTCATACACATCACTTTATATATAATGACAAAACTTTTTCTCCCCTTGAAAACTATAGTAAAGTACATCTTCATCATACATTGAAACACCCTAATATCAATACGTATACACATTAAAATCTACAAACATATAAATTCGTTACAATCATACGCAGATACCTACAAACCACTTAAGTACCACTGACCAACACTGAGTGAGAAGCATTTAATGCTGACCAACCGCAACAACCAAACGTTGATGGCATTTTTATGGCAACTAAGATGACCACATTCGATGTCCACACAAACACAAAATATATACAAGTATACAAATCCAAAAATCATACACACACACTTATACACACAAGATTCATTTACCAAAGTACATTGCATCTAATCCAAGCTTAAATAGCTGAGCTCTACATCGTTTGTCGCAACTTTTTCAATTGACTAATGACTTCATGGTAGGAGCCCTATAGCGCAGCAGCATGCACTTAAAATAAAGAACTCATTTCAAAAGGCAAGGGGAAACAGAGTGAAATTGAGATGTATAGCGTAGGCCCTACTTAAAATTGGTTCGCCGCTGTTTTGGGTTGGGGTTGTGCAAAATTCCAAAAATTAATTATTACAAACACCAAAATTAATCAACTCAAACGATGGCTGATCATTAATCATGATGCTGATGCTGCGCTATACTGTCGGTGTTGCTGCCAATTTACTGCTTGCTGAAAGGTTTTATTTTCTTCTATTTTTTTTGAATGGTTTAGGACAGAAAGTGTTATGGTGGCAACACTGTTACTGAAAATGAGTCACACAAGTGCATGCATGATTGAAAAATATGATACTCCTGGGGCAGCTTATTTTCAATTGTGCTCAATTGTTGTGCTTTTTCCTCTATCGTTATGCCATTCATTATCGGTCGTTTGCTTTTGTCTGTTACATCAAATACATTTGATGCATTTTGGGCAAGTGAGTTACTATTACCGTAGCTAAGTTGTTGCATTGTTATTAATATGACATTTTTAATTGATTGTCTAGAAGGTCACATTGGAAAAAATGTTTAATTAATTGTAAAATTCCATTATTTGCAGTAATTGTATCTGAGGAGTTGCTGTTTCTTTGAATTTTTTTTCAATAACTTTGTACTTCATTTATAAAAATGCTGTTTTCAAAGTGCATGCCTGTTGCATTGACTTTGGACTAATTGATGAATGGTTCCATTTTCGCAGGTGTTTATTTTTAGACAATGCCGTTGTCAGAAAATTTTTATTTAATTAATTTGGGTAAGTTTTTTTTCGACGTTTTCAAAAAATGAGTTGAAAACACCCCTTTAAGAGGGTCAAGAACTTCATTTGCGGCTTCAAAATCCATTTTGGACCATTTCGCATCGATTGGTGGAATAATATTTCTTTCTAAAAATGAGTCCGGATCACCCTTTTAGAAGAGTCGTTGATCTCCCTTGTGGGTTGTAAATTCCATTTTCGGCCTTTTACCATTGATTGGTATAGTAAAAATATTTTCGTAAAATAGGTCTAAAAATCCTCTTAAGAAGGGTCGGCGACCTCCATTGCGGGTCGCAAGTTTCATTTTCGACCGGAGTATCGAGGACATTCTCAGTCACTTCCAACAATCCATTTTCGGATTTCTCCATCGATTTTTTATTTTGAGAAAATTGTTAAGTATTTTCCTTTGGACTTTATTATAAACAATCCAAATCGTTATCCATTGAAATTTTTTGCTGCAATAAGCCAAGATATTATTTTAGGAATTGGCTTGTTTATTCAGCCAAACGAAATGTTTATCTAAAACTTTTACAAAAAAACTTTTATATATAACTTTTAAAAATAAAAGTTAGAAAAACTTATTCAATAAATGTTTTTAAAGAAAGTTCATAATAACTTTTATAGCAAAAAAGTGTACAGAAACTTTTATTTTGAAACTTTTTGAATAAAAATATGAAAGCTTTAATGTTTGTTAAAACTAACAATAAGTATTATTGCTCAAATAAGCGTGGTATTTCCTTTACGAACATTACACTATTGACTCATATATATAAATTCCAAGAAGACTTCTGAGTAAGCTTAAGTGAAATTCAATATTTACGTTTCAGTGAATCTCAATTTGTATGAAAATAAAATAAAACTTCTCAAACATCATTGAACATTCCGCGATTAAATTTAAGCTCGAATTTTCGCGCTCAATTAGTGAACTGACCATTTGACTGAATGATTGGTAAAACAACTGCTGCGTATTGATATCAACCGATGGCGGTTACGACTGTACGTATGCAACAAGATGTTTTTCCAAAGGAAAGCACACGAAATGTTAAAATTAAATGGTGTATTCTTGTTTGTATGCAATTGTGCTTGATGAAGCATAGTTACGTTTGTATTTGTACGTACGTATGTGTTTTTAGCTATACATATATTTGAACATTCTACATATATGTATTCTTGTGTATACTCAGTTCATCTCCCTACAACGTTCTTTCTGGCGAAATCTGCATACCATTTGGATAATTTTCCATTTTTCGAGTGCAACAACCTCGACCACCACGATGACAACGAACATATGTTGCAATCACATCTTCGTCCGGAAACAAAAGGATTGCTTTCTTTCTGATTTTCTCGTATTAGTTTGGTAGCTATTTCCTTTTATGCGCAATTGGCTTGCCAGTCCTTGCTCTTAAACGTTTGCCAGTACGATGTTGAGTTTTTATCCAACGTTTCATTTGGGTTCTGTTTGCTGTTTTTACTTGTATGGCTTTTTCGTCATTGCTTGCTGTCTCCCTCAATTCAATCACGCAAATTGACCCAAATTCTAACCCATTTTCTGCTTCGACTCATAGTGGTCGAATACTCCTACATAACGCTGTCGCCGCTGGCTTGTTGTCCCAGTATCACTTGTTGCGGTTGAACGAATTCTACTAAAACAACAAAAACCAGCAATAGTGAGCAGTCATCTCACAGAAAATACAAATACTTACACTAACACAACAAAAGAAATGCATGTTATTGTATTGACTTCAAATGTTTGTTGTTTAAAGTATTCGGTTTAAATTACACTGACGGACAAAGAATCTCTTCAATGTCTGAGTCCGGGGTGGGTGGGTGTGCTAAAATTAAAGTGATAAAGTGATTTTTAGTACTGTTCTGACCCAGCAGTGGATTAATTGTCTTGAAAGCCTTGCAAATACTAAAAATGACTTTCGAACTAAATACATACCTTTGCATCATTTCGAAATCATAATGTTAATTTAGATTTGCCTATGATTATGGTTGATGGTAATAATTTTTAACCTGCAGTGAAAAAGTTTTTCGTCAACAAAAACGGTATACAGTATAAGATATAACTTCTCCCATGCTGATTAAAATTTTATTATTTAATTTATTTAAACTTTGCAAGTAAATATATCATTGTTTGTTTTAAGAAATCCGCATATATTTTTACATCACTATTGTAGACTGAACTACCATTACAGTGTTAGGAAATTGGATTCTGGCGCTAAACTTTAGTTGCAATGTTTGCTTTATTTTTTGCCATGCGGTTGTTGTTGTTGTTTTATTTTTCTGTTTTTTTTTTGTTTTTTTGATATATTGTTGTACGTGTATGTGTTTTTATGTATGTATATGCATTTATCACATCTGTATACATGCGAAAATGTTCCCCACTTAGTTTTCTAATTTGAAAATATTATTCACGAAATGTTATTTCACATGCATTTTTAATGAGTTTGCTAGAAATTTCAGTTTCATGTGTTCGAGAATTTATTGCATAACATTGCAAGTGCATTGAAAACGGAATGAAGTTTTAATTTCTTTGATTATTTAAATAATATCGGTACAAAGTATTTTAATTTAGCAACATAAATGTGGAGAATTATTTGCAATGACAATCTCACTGATTTTGTTAACTTTTTCTATTGTGTTTATGGCACTCTTTTGGATTTTTCAAATTGATATTTATGGAGCTGAGCACTTTTGAAAGTTTTACAAAATTAAACTTTGAAAGCGTTCTAATGAATTGATCACGCTATCTAGCTGAATGCATGAGTAAGAACGTTAAAAGTGTGCCATCCTAACTTTTGAGGGAATGTCAAGAATTTCTGAAGATCTCGGTAATCTTTAGTGTTATGTTACAGAACTCACTTGTTTTATGATTAAGAGTGCTTCTTCTGAAGTTGTGTCTAACATCGCTATGGAGTTCTCTGCAGCGCTGCTCTGGAAAGACTTTAGTTTGATCGCACGTTGCTGACTCTTAACGTTGCATTCCATCAGATTTTTATTCTAGTCGCTGTCTGACGATAATACGCAGGTAGCACAAGTCATGTTCTTCAGGCTTTCCTATTTAATAATTGATGTTTAACAAATTTTTAAATAATTTGATTTAAAAGTACCTCGAAGTGCTGGGAAGCTTATAAAAAAAAATAAGTACGAAAAAAAATTTAACTTAATAAATTGGCTTAAAATTGACCTTAAAAGCTTTTGTGTCGACTTTTTATTTGGCCGCCCTATATGGTATGAGCAGCCAAAACTCTAGCAAACCCACGTTTTTCGCCAGCTACTTGCTACCTAATCCAATTATTTGCAGGAAAATCTGTGCTTCAACTGTTCTCGATATTGCTAAAAAGTACAAAATTAAGTTTTATTCATGTTGTCTAATTCGATGCAGGACTTACCAACACGTCACATCTAATTTTTCAAATAGCGGTCAATCCAAAAATTGGGAAAAACACTCTAATTTCCTGTTTCAGTAATAGCTATTTCTTGTAATAGTCCATTTCTTGACGAACAATCCATATGAAGCTAGCTCTCACGCCAAAAACTATAGCGTACTACAATATGCTCTATTTTTGATTTTATTCATTCCAACTATAATTTTCATATTGATTTTGGCGACCTTGAAACTTCACCACAATATGTCCAAAAGGGTACAGTGCATTGTAGTACTGTTTGAATGAAACTGTTGTGTATTTTTAGTATGAACTCATTCGCACCGTAATTACAAACAGACGGTGCAATGATGCATTTTAGCATGCTTTGTGCCTCATTGACTCCTGCGCATGCAATTGCGAACAAAATGCAGCAGCAGATGATTATGCTGTATGATTAACGCATTTTTAAGCGTTTGGCATCCCGTGAATGCACAACTGCTCGTTGAACATATGTTGCTGATGTGAGCTCATTGCAAACATAAAATTACGCATGTTGCCGATGATGCTGAACAAACAGCAACAACAAAAGCAACGTCTACAAAAGGAACAGCAGCAACGAAACGGCAAAGGCAGATTGCAAAGATGTAAGCAAAACTCAGCCATAGAGTTAACCTCTCTAGGAAAATTTACACAAAGAAAATATCTATATCGACCATATCACGTCAAAGGGATAATCGAAGGGATGAAAAGTCTCAATTTAAGTGATATTTTGTTAATTGGTTTCCGTGTATCGAAAAAAGAACACAGGAAAAAATCATTGCACCTTTATTTTTTAATAAATTCTTAAGTTTATGAGAGGTGGTATCCACTACCACAAGCAATGATACCTAAGCATGTATCGATGCTTTCGTATACATGCACGAGTTTCTACGCTTTCTAAGCTCCATCTCGTTTTCATTTTTACGCTCTTTGAGCGCCTGCTCGTCTCTATACCCGGTGCCTGTTTTGCTCTATCCCATTGAGCTTGGTCCAATATGATCGCTTAAATTAAAATGAAAACAAAATTTTGTGGTTTTCTTATAGGTTATAACGATTTCTAGAATGTCTTTCACAGCAGCAATGCCCAAAAGAGGTTAATTTTTATGTAGGATGCAACAATAATGGAAACTTCAACTGTAATGATAACAATACCGCTAATAACGAAAACAACAATTTGCACAACAACAGCACGCCAAAACTAAGTGCATATGTAGACATGCAATGGGTACAAAATAAACTGAAGTAAGAAGAGTCATAAGAAGGTACTATTATGGAATACATACGTTCCTTTTTATATGAAATGATTCGGTTCAGCCAGCCCGGCCAAGTGTTTCTTCAATACTTCCTACTAAGTGGAAGCTTTAAAATAAAGCCAGGGTCAGTGAATTTAGATTCCAGCAAAATCTATTTGCCAAAAATTTTAGATCAAAAATTGACAGGAGATTCTGTGGCTCCTCGTTGAGGTCCTGCTGCTGGTAAGTACAATGTGCTGTTCCAAGCGCTGGCATTGATAATGACGTGTTAGCAGTCCTTCAATTGCTTGCTGGGTAAATTTAAGCGTACATACACAGGCTCAATAACATTTTAACAACTCGGTATTCACAAATTTGCATTTGATTGTTGCAGTTTCTCTCCCTGTAGGCAGATATGCAATGAAATTCAGTAAAATGTAAAATAAACAAAACTTTAAAACACAGCAATAACAATACCAGCACAAGCATCAACATCAGATTGGTGGTAACAGTAACAATAGTAGCAGCACCAGCAATTTAAAGGAGCCCAGCAAACAATTTTGATTCTGGAAGAGTCATATATCAATTGCCGAGGCGATGGTTTCGATCACGCGAGAGCTTCTATTCAATTATATTCTATGCAAGATAGAATACAATAATCTGAAAGAATACGCGCCAAATAATCGCATGAGTATTATTAAATTAATAATTTTTGTATACATATTTTGTTACTTAGCTTCCTGTAGAGAGTATCACATTTCTAAAAGATTCATATATTCATCGCTAAATGTATGAGAGATACAAAACTCTTCCAAATGTTTGCTGGGAGCTTGGCGCCGAATTTGTATATTTTTTGGGTTTTGTAGGCCGCATCGAACTTTTTGCATCACACCGAATATGCTAAAGTTTGTATGTACATATGTATGTGTGCTGTGCGATTGTGTGTGTGGTGGGTTGCCACACTTTTAACTTAAATGCTAGTAATTTGTTGCTCTACAAAAAATATAAAAGCGCCATCAAGTGTGCAACAGATAAAGTTGCACTACAACACCAGTATGAATTCTGCAAACAAATGCAACAGTTTTGCAGAGATAGCACAAAGCAGCCAATGCAGCAGAGAGAGAGAGAGAGAGTGCTTACTTCAAATGATTTTATAAATCTGAAAGAGAGTATTAGCACAGTAATAAGTGATATTAACGAAAAAACATTATAGCAGATTAAAACTGAAAAGTTTTCCTATAATTTTTTGTATACTTTATGATTTGAATTTAAAATTTCCAAGCTAAAAGATGACCTTTAACTAACTTTTTATATTGTATGTTGAATGTAACTTGTCGTTGGATGAAGGAAAACAGTTTGTTTTTATGAAGACTGAAATTTTCAGTGTGCATTCTCACTACTGTAGCTAAGAGCGGACGGGAGTTACAATTTTCATAATAGTATTTAAATTACGATTCTGACAAAATCTTTGGAGTTAATAATTTGATTTTAGTGAAAGTTTAAGCTGATAAGGCTAGCTCTTAGACGTAAAAAATTCAATCAAAATGGTCAAATTTGGAATTTTTTGTTAGATAAAAGTTCATTCCAATGTCACATTACAATTGCAAGCAGATATTTGAAAGAGCAAAATTTTTATATAACCTAGGGTATGCTAGATCTCCAAATTATTCGAAGAGATGTACCTTAATCAAGTCTTAAATTTTTTAGTTAAGCCTTCTCATTAAATAAATAATTTTTGGTTGCTGCTTTTAAGTTTCGAATCTAGTTCCCCTAAGCAAAGCCAATGCTTGAACTGGCAAAATATGACCACTATAAACTATAATAAACTATACAAGTGGGAGCCCACACTCAAAAAGTGGCCGTTTCCATTGCTCATATTTACATTTTACAAAAAAAATGTACAGCAAAGCATAAAACCAACAAAATTATAGCCGGCATCATTTTGTTCATACAACAAAAACAAGTACTACAACTATATCGATGAAAAAATAATTGTGAAAATATGCAACAGAAGCTAAACAGACTCCTGACCACCCACAAAATGTAATTGCTCTTAAAATTCCAATGGACTAGTTAACATGTTGCTCCTAAGAGGAAATTCCATTATCCGTGAAGTGGGTGCGCAATGGCAGCACTAGAAATAACAAAAAATACTGAGAGTGAGCGCAAAGAGAAAAACCAACGCAACAAATCGTTATGCAAAAACAAAGAGTGGCATCTGAGAAATTGAAAGAACCTCGTATGGAACAGCATGAAATCAAAACTTTTCCGCTAGCGTAAAGCAAAGGCAGCCTATTATTTGTCATATGTTACTCAATAAGTATGCGCTCATTAATGTGAGAGAGCATTCCATAATGTAGGTTCTTGATTGCCTTTGGCTTTTTATCCGAAACATTGGCACTGCCATAGCTGCCGCTTACATTTTAGGTCCTCGTGCACTGTATGCAATTCGGCTCCTATCGTAACGGTACAATAATAGTCGTCGCGAAGAGTTTTTTTTATTGTGTCGTATGATGTTTTTGAGTTCCGGATGCAGACTCCAGTTGGTTCAGTTGTAAAAACGTCCTAACGCTTGACGGTTGTCGTTGATTCTCAGTGTGTGCTGACGTAAAAGAATTTTCGTGTGCTCAAAATTTTTGTGTTGTGTTTTTTTTCGGTGCTTCAAAAGGAACTTAAAATTAGGTTAAATTCCCTGAAGTGTTTCATCGATAGTAAACGAATGACGAAGATGATGTTGGTGTCAGGAATTTTACTCTGCTGGTGCTTCTAAGCAAATGCAATGCAAATGTGTATCTAATATTGAATATTTGAATTACAAAAATAAATTGTTTGCGGTTCAATTAAAAAAAAAAAAACACTGTGGTTGTGTTTTGTTACATTTTCTGCGGAATATTCTTGAAAGAAAATTTGTTTCCAAAAAGGTAAATGTCAGATTGCATTTGAGAGCAAACGATTTATTATATAGTAGTCATAATGGGGGGAGTGGGAAATCAAATAGCAATGAATATGAAATCAAAGATAGGAGATGTACCTAGTTTCGGAGATATAGCCATCAGAATTCGCGTATATACATAGTTATGTAGTTTTTATAAAAATCGGTATAAGTTGGCAACCACTCACTTTATTTCCACAATATGGATATCATATGAAAGGTAATTTAATAAGCTTTAATATTTGTATATTAAATTCAAAGTTTGCAGAAAAGCGTTTGCAAAATAATTTCCTTTTTATGCAAATTTTATTTTGACCTTTTTTTGTTTATGAAAATTTGTAGAACATTTTTTTTGAGCTTTTGCGATTTTGCGATGTTTCACAAAGCCATGCTTATGGCTCATTTTAGTTTTTTAAATAAATTAAAGTCCCTGAAGAAACGAAACGACGGGAAAATGATTTTAAATTTTTTTTTGGTTTTTAATTCACTTATTATAAATGACCCAAAAAGCACAAGGGAAAAAATTTTCCACAAATTTTCAATTTTCTTTTTGTTTTCCGGTGAAGATAGAGTTAATATAAAAATATTTGGCACAAATGTTACATCATTTTAAACAGCATAAATTTCTTATATAGTTTATGTAACTATAGGCCAATAACATATTTTTTGAAAAATACAAAGAAGTCGCCATATCTCATTAACTGTGTTGTATTTAAAAGTTTTGTATGACATCCATTCTTATAATAATTTTTTGAAAACCGATATTTAGGAATTCTGATATCTATAGCTCTGAAACTAGGAAACTCAGGTGTCCCTTCATCTAGTCATTTACAAAAAGTTGAGAAGAACTTATTAAATAAACAAAACTTTTCTTAAAATAGCCAAAAGTACTTAAAGGGTTACTAAGTTAAAAGTTTTGAATTAAAAAAGCAGACTTTATACTAAAGATTTTTCTTTTATTAAAAAAAAGGATTAACGGCGAAGTAAACCAAATATTCACAGCTGCAACTGACCTAACAGCAAATGTTCTAAAAAAGCTTCTTTCAACGGTTTAAAGATATAAAAGATCAAAATTATGATAAGAATACATACGTTGTGATATCTAGGCAATTCTGAATTTTAACTTTTTCGACAGGAGTTTCAAATAAATTAAATTTTAAAACTCAATGCTTTATATATTTTCATTCCTTGTTGAAAAAGTAAGTCTCGTAAGGAACAAAACCTCTTTTGGCACAAGGTTGAAAGCTGTTGTTCCTTCAGGCTCAAAGCACCTTGTTAAATGTTTGATAGTAGAAAGTAAATAAAAGCGAAATCTTTGTTTTGTTACCTCAATTCTTAATGATCTCGAATGGATTCAAAAGATCAACGAAGCTTTCTCAAGTTAATTAATTTTCTGCTCTGACCAGAACTTTAAGATAAAACTACATATTAGTGGGAGATATACAAAAACTTGTAGAGAAAATAAAAGTTAATGAAAATTAAAAACTTTAAGTAAAAAATGAGCCAAAGCTCGCTTAGTGTTTAAAGCTTAAAGCTCTGCACAATTTTTTTAGACTAAAAATTGATTTTATTACAATTAAGAGATTTTTCGAAGCATCTAAATTTTTCAAAACACCATATTAAACTTTTAAATATTTAATTATCATAAAGCTTAGAGGCTCGTAAGCAGAACATACATACATATGTATAATTTGAACAAATAAAAGCTTATATTCATATATTTTCTTCCGTTTAAATCTGTTAGATCGCTAAAGTTACAAATCAGATATTTAAAGCAAAACGATGCCAGAGCTTCATATTGAATTAATGATGCTATCTACAGACTTCAGTCTAAAAGCTTTTGATAACTGAACAAACTATTAATAAAAGCAACAATTTTTCAAAACTCTCAAAAGCTTGTAAGGTTAAGACATTGTCAGTCAAAATAATAGAATTGATGGCAACATAATTTCAAAAGTGGTTACTTAAATTAGAAGGCATTAAGCTTAACGCTGTTGGATCAAACGGTTGAACTAATTAAAAATTGAAGACTTTAAGCTTAAGTAAGCTTTATGAAAATCGACTTAATACCAAAGTTAAACTCTACATACATACATATATGCAATATTTTCCAATTAAGTAAGATTTAATGCTTGCAAGATCTATATTGTTTGACAACAAAACTCATAGCAACTAGAAAACAAACGATGGTTAGCTTTTGAACTCTTAAAGCTCAAAGTTTAAACAAAATTGAAATGCGCGCCCATTAATTAATTCAGTGAAAAAATTAATAAAATTACATTCTTTAAAAAGAAAAATTAAAAAAATGCCCATAAAGCAAACAATCGCAAAAAATCTTTAAGAAAAGCAGTCCTTCAGAGAAAGAAAAAAGAAACAAGAAATTCACACACAATTAAATGTGAAAAAGTAAACAATTCTTGGAGCAAAATTAAAATAAACGAGGTTAAAAAACAAAACGAACGCAATGAATAAACAAAGGCATGAAAAATAATTATAATAAACAACAACAATAGCAGACAAAAAAAACAAAAAACCCTGATACAGCATCCTTACCAACAACAGTAACAAGGACAATTTTTAATTTGAAAAGCTTTTGTACGCTGGCTGCGGCTCAGAATCAAGTAAAACAGGCAAAAGAATAAGCAAGACTTTTTATTAGCGTTTCATTTGGCGCCAAACAAGCGTGCAATGGGCAACAATTAATAGCAACAAAACAATAAAAGCTCAAGCTTGCGAAAACGCGTTATAATAAATGAACAAAACAACAAAAAACAACAGTGCAGTGTAAAAAAGTAAGTAAAAAAAAAGGGAAAACTAAACAAAACGAATATAACAATAAAAATAGCAAAATAAGCCAAATAGAAAATTGTGTGAGTGTGTAAATAAACCTACAACATCACGAAAAATAGAAGAGAAACACTCAAAGGAAGCTGTAAAAGCGCGTAAGTTTTATTTGGATTTTTATATTGTTTTTAATTAAAAGCAACAAGCAGCTTTATTTTTAGCTTTTCTTCCATTCATTTTATGTCTTTGTATGTATTATACTTGTAGTAACATAGCAACATCAACTGTTTGTATTTAAAACAACTACAACAACAATAAAAAATTAGTATTATAATAATAACAAATCAAAGGCAAAGCTAGCTATACAAACAAAATAACATAGATATCCTTTGTGCTTTTGTTTGAAAAGCTTTGTCTTATAAACAGCTTATAGCGCATTATTCGCATCTCAACTCATGCGAGGAGCATTGTCCGTTTAGCACAGCAACAGTTCATTTTTTTCTTTTCTTACAGTGTATTTAAATCAAAGAAAACAACAACAAAAACAACAGGTTGCCAGATTAATTGCATGACTTTTGTTTAGTTTTCGAACAATTCATATTATATGTTATTTAATTTAATTTCAAAATAGTACAGTCAATAAGGACTTAACGCTTATAACCGATTTTCATAAAACTTATTTTTAAAATGATTTTTAAATTTACTTGATTTGAAAGAGCATTGAAAAGAAATTTTTTAAACCAAAAATGTGCTTGACTTTGCATTTTTTTAAAATTTTTCTCACAGAAAGCTTTTAAATAAAAAAAGAGATTAAAAATTATTGGCATATCTTCTTTCGATTCAATGTGCCAAGAGCTAAGCGAATTATGGAAACTTTTTCTATGATTATGTACATATATCAATGTATCAAATTCTATAAATTTCATGGTCAAATTGTCTTGTTTAAGATACATCAAAAATCATGTTTTAATGTATTTTTAAAGCTTTGAAGGGAGCTTAAAAAACAGTTTTTTCATAACTTTACGTTTTTCCCTTCAAGAAGAAAATGAGTATTAATCCATTTTTAGGCAAAAAATTAGAAGGCTATATATATCCAACGAAATAAACAATTACCGAAAAATTTAGAAAACTGATTTTATAAAATTTCACAAAAATAAGTCAGTGAAATTGAGAAATTCATAAGTCAAAGGGTGCGAATATGGGGGCATGCATAAGCTTCCCAAAAATAAACCTAATTATTTTGTATGGGAAAGTAGCCAGCGTTAAATCGGATGATATGTATGTTTGTTCCGCTTGATATCATCCTGAAAAAATAGTCTATATGGGCGCAAGTTTGAGCTTTGAGGAGTCAAAAATCTATAAATATTGAACACCAATATCTCTAAAACTGTTCCACAAACAAAGTATACAACGGCACAAGTCTGAATTATGAACAGTTTAAAAGACATGAAGGATTAACAATCCAATATACGGCTTGTTCATATAAATTTTTTGGACCTTGGACTCCCAATATCTCCAAAACTGTTGATAAGAATAACAAGAGAAAACCGGAAGCCTTATAAGTTTAGGGTGTCCGCCGTGAAGAAATACTACTTTGTCTTGCCGCTATTTTGGTAAGTATTAGTTTTGACAGTTCATATTTGGCAGTTGTGCAGAAAGCACGTGTCAAATTTATTATGGAAAAATATTCGATAAGCCAATGTGAATAGAAAGAAAAGCTGAAAGTCTTAAAGTGTTTTAATCATTAAAGTCGCTGGATTTGAATGTTCCGGACTTTTTTTTGTAAGATTATTTGAAGAGCAAGGCTTATGCATACCCTCGAGCAATTCAAGCAAAATATTCGTGATGAAATTAATGAGGCAGAGGCAGAGGCGAACATTTGTTTGATAATTGATAACATTAAATAAACCTTAAATCAACATTCGATTCATTTCCTTTAACCAAAATTTATAATAAAAAAAAGTAGTATATCTTTCCGGCAGACTCGCTGTATATTTAAAATATGTACTACAATTTTGGGGTCAAAATGTTAACATTTAAAGGTCCTTTCTCTATAAAAATTACTAAGTTCCACTGCTGATTTTATTATATGCATTTCATTTGGTCTGAGTGCCGGATCTGTTCATTATGTTCAAAATTACTGAATTTTATATATTTCAAAATTCACGAAGTATTCGCAGGCATGTTGCCATCTGGCAACTGAACTATGGAAAAATTTGAAAACAACAACAACAAAGTACTCCTTTAAGGCATTACATTGCTATACACACACACATACACACAGTGTTGCATTTTACTTATTAATAACTTTTACTGCACTGGAAAAGTCAGTGCACTTTTTACTGCTACTCTACTTTTGCTGCTTTTTAATTATTAAAATTTTTGTTGTCAAATTATTTGTCAAGCATTTAAATGCTCCCAGACTATATTTTGCCAAAGTCACTTCCACATAAATTTATATACCAGCTTGGCAACATTTTAGTACTTTGGCATTTTCCAAGTTTCTTTTTAAATGAAATGTTTTATTAACAAAAAGCTGAAAGTTTTCTAAAGCGAAGGTAGAGGTTTGTTTTAATTAACTTTGCAAATGTATAAAATTAAATGAATTAAAAGAAAAAATAATAAAAAATGTATGCTATTTTCACAACACTAATATGCAAAAATTTAGGAAAATGTAAGCCATACCTAAGTTTTGGCAACTTTTCCTCGGGAACAAACTTTTTATCGGATTTTTAAACATATAGCTACATCAAAAATAAAAACTTATCTAAAATGTTTCATAAAATATGTAAAGCTCTATCAATATGCTATCATTTGTTAACTATACTTCGTGTTTAAGTATTTATGTGCACCAAAAAGTCAGCGACAGAAATGACGACAGTAACAACGACTCTTCAAAATAATTCCGAAAACCATATAAGGAATTACGTAAACGACTTAAAATGTCATAAAAAGAAAGGAAAAGTGTAATAAGGATAATGCCACAAAGTCGTAAGGGTTACACACTATGGACCCTACTCATGATCGCTGATATAAACAACTCCCGCTTAAACTAACCTATCCCAACGAACGAAAAAACAAAAATGTAATAAAAAAGAAACCTAAATTTCTCAAACCACTTCAACTAAACCCAACATGCATGTGCTGAAGTAGAATGTGTGTGTGTGTCAATGACATAAAAAAGGCTAAAGAATTTAAACGGGTCCTAGTTTCAGTTTTTATTTATTTTTTTTGTCTTGTTTCGTATACTTTATTTTTGAAGAGAAAAATCATGTCATTGTCCTCTGAAGCGATGCGGAAATCTATGTTGCCATATACCTACCAGTGAAAGCACACATAGTACTAACACATATTCATACGCTTACACATGCACACACAAACTTATATCAATGACACACATATCTTAACGCTTCGTTTGCCTGCCTTTTTTTTATGTCCCTCTCGTATTTTTACGGTATAAACTTTTGCTTATGCACACTGATATCCCTACAGATTCTAAGATGTATTTATATTTTATTTCTGTTATATTCCTTTTTATATCTGTTTTTTTTTTGCAAGTTTGTTACTTTCTCTTAAAAAAATATTCACATTTGATTTAGAATAGTTTATGAAACATATAAAATTAGGGTGATTCTTAAGAAAAAACATCACGATATATGAGAAAGTTTCAACAGATTATTCATAGAATGATGAAAGATCAATATGGTAATTTGCTTAATAATATCCACACAAAGATTTTTAATTTTCTCAATTTTTGGCAAAATTTTCTCTTTCTTAGCACATTTTTAAGCTGATATCAAGAAAATCACTCAAGAAAAATTAAAATTCTTTTTTTTATCAAATGACTGTTTATTAAATTCCAAGTTGATTGTTTAAGTTGAATTTATTTGAACTTGGGATGTAATTAAATACAAACAAGTAAGATGTTATATTTTGCGGAAAGTTAGTTACAAAAGATATATTTTCAAGTGAGTACCAAAAGCGTAAAACATAAAATAGATAGTGTTTTCTCGTCTGTCACTAACCGGCTCATATCTATCTTAATTGTATTTTATTTCAAATAAATAGTTTATTTTTAATAAATGAACCACCCTAATGCAGCAACTCACACATTTTAAGTGCAAAAAATCATCATTTTTTATTTTGTTTTGCAAAATGAAAAAACAACGTAAAAATTGTGAAGCAGTAAAAAATTTATCACAAAGAAAAATTGATTGTCACAAAAATTGATGTAATTGAGTTTAACTTTTGATTTTCATGATTTGCACAACTGATATAACTTTCAGTTGTTTTATTTATCTACGATCAGAAATGTCTTTTTTTCAGCTTTTCCTGAAATCTATGTATGTGGTTTTTATTGATTTTTGTTGCGTTGTTTCATTGAATACACAATGCATTAAATTGAACATAATATTTTTCTTTGAAGTGTAGTGATTTAAATTAATAAAAACTGAAAATTAATATACATGATATATTATAGGGGAAGGTGGGCAAAGTGGTGTGCCTAACTGGAAAACGAAGTTTTAAAAAAAAAATTTTTTTTTCGCACAATTAAACATGCATGCAAGTTATTAGTTTGATCTATATTGAATCTATTAAGGTAATTAGGCTCCTTATTTTCTCAACAGAAGATGTTTATTATTACGATGCAAAAAATGTACATTTCTACCGCTTTGCCCTACGGGTGGGGTAAAGCAGTATATGAAGTGCAATACCACTCTACCGCTATGACCTATTTAAACAAACAGACTCATGAAACAAAAATTTATCAACATAAACAAATCGTTATCAATAAAAATGAATGTCACTAATATATACTATGGCGTTTTTAAATGATTCATATGAAATGAAATACTTAAGTCGAAAATCCTTGATGAACCTCGTTGTTCACGAAGATAGACATGTCGCTATAACCTGACAGTTACAAGAGCACTACTCAAACATAATTACATTAGACGACGTTGTAATGCAAGGATATATATAGCTTTCGTACTGCTTTGCCCCGTGTACCACTTTGCCCCACCTTCCCCTATATGTTATAGTCAAAAATAATAATATCAAAATAATTTGCTCATTGTCATTACGTTTATTGTAGCAATCATCAATCAATTTAACAGATTTGTATTTAAAGAGTAGAAATATTTTTAGTTATGTTACGCCATATGGTATAATGATTGTTGTTTATTATTGATATTAAGTACAGGCTGTACGCGGGGCAAGGGGTCAGTCGCCCTGGGCGCCAATTTGGAAGCGGTGGATAAATGCGAAATAATTTAGGACAGCTGGTGCATGAAAAAATAATTCTAAAACCAAAAAGCCTTTTTACTCATCAGCCGTAGAGATTCCAATTTTTGCTGCTTCTCATTTTTCAAGTCTTACGAGTACTTACTTAAAAATGATGAGTGTCTTGACATGGCCTTTTTCAAATAAAATATTTCTCTTTAGAAAGATCTCTTTAAAACGTCATAATTTGTTTCGAATAGAGAGACATATGAATGTGGTCGAATTATGAAGCAAGGTATTTTACCTTTATAATAAACCTTTTGCCCAGGTCGCGGCTCACCATATAGCTATCCTACATAGTTCTTAAACTGTTGAATTTAATACTTTAGCAAGATAAGTTTTATTTTCAAAAGTAAAAGAAAAATTGCATCAACATGATTTTTAATTTATCTTCTCACACTTTAACTTTACATTGCATTATTTTTGGGTTTAACCACAACTGCAAACTGCTTCATCAATTAAGAACCAACTCAACTTCGCCACATCAACTGTCACAAAGCTGTGATAAACTTCGAATCGTTGATTAATTGCAACAATTAATTATGATTCCAATAATTATGACGCAATTAAAAAAACTGATTATAACTGCACACACATACCAATGGATCAATCCAATGTAATCAACTGAAGATACTCGCCGTTAATGGAACAAGACGAGCCAGTCACACTCCCACTATATAAATGTTGCAAGTGGTTTTTATTTTATTTTTATATCGGACACTTTATAGCTTTTGTATATCGGTCTTGTTCCGTTCACTTGGTGTATATGAGATACTTACGATTGCCGACCGCTATGCTGCTGCATATCTCACATTTTATTGTATTTCATTTAATTTCTTTCTTTTTATATATTTTTCCAACCGACTTTAATGCCATTTTTGTGATTTTTGCCATTTGGGGATTTAATTAAAATTCATGAGATTATTGCAATCGAGGTGGCGACAGCAACAGCGAAAATTTCACATCGACCCAGACTTAAAGTGGGCGCAGTTTTTTGTTTTCGTAGTTGTTGTTTTAAATGAGGTCACTACGAATTAGCATCAATTTTATTTTTCGCCATTTTGTCTCATTTTCCATTTCACATTTTGCTGCTGCTGCTGCTGCAATGCGATGCGCTGCTTTGTTTGCTCTGCTAGTGCCTACATCCATTACTCGTCAACCGGAAACGGAAACGAACGCTATGCAGCGCGTGAACGCTTGGTTTGATGATGGGCAGCAGTAACAACAGTAAGCAGAAGGATCAAGTACAGCGTAGCGTGCGGCAAAGCATGTGACGTGTCCGACACGTTGTCAGCGCCACCAACATAACCGTCGCTGCTGCTGTCACGACTACAGACCGCCATATTTGGCCGAAGCAAAGGGATTGCTGGGAAAAATCTCTCTAAGGTTTAATTATTCGCAATCGAAAGTCGTGACTGTGAATTGGATGATGATGAACAGTGGAGCGCGTTAGAGTTGCAATAAAGTAAAAGTCGAAAAAAATTTAGACTAGGAAAACATGACTATGTATATTGAAACAGTTTCTCTCACTTAATTTCACTCAAATTTTTGCTATAATTCTCAATTCAAACCTTTCTTAATTTCTCCCAATTGGTTAGAAATTATCAGTGCGATTAATACAGCTTAAGCAATTCTACTTAAGTCATCACCGCTCCTTACTCAACTCAATTCAGCTTTTGGAAATTCTACTTAATTTAAATAAACTTTAATCACTTCCTCTAAGCTCTCTTAATTTTACAATTTTGATCATTTGATTTTTCAATATCATCTGTTGGGCAAATGGCCCACTGTAAAACGACAACAACGACAATGGCGAGCGGTTAGTTTGATAAAAATTTTATTTCCGAAAGCATCCTCCTCCTCTGCTTTCCATCATTTCTACCCTTTTTTTTAACGATTCCTTGCAGTTGGAATTTTATTTTCGTTTTCACTGTTCTGTTGAAATTGCAGCTGGGAAAATGAAGGAATAAAAACAACATTAAAACCGTAATAGAATAAATTAAAGTTGGCAGCACTGTTTCACTAAAATTGTGTTAGTGAGGGTGCGGGCCTCAATCTATCTAAGGCACACGGTGTCGACGTTACTAATGCGCGGCTCTTATCAGGACTAATTATTGAAAGGCAGCAGCGACGACAGCGACAACGGCAACGTCGCTTGTGTTGGCGAGTAAAATCAAAGAATAATGAATCAACTCCAGAGGCGTTCAGTAGTGGAGCGTGTAGAGTCCCAACCCCTCTAACTCAATTGTTTTTTTTTTTTTTTGCTTTCTGCTGTTCTCTCTATTTTGGTATTACCATATTCTTACATTTCTTCTTTCCCTCTAATTATGTATTCCTCTATATTGCGCACTGAATTAACGAAGGTGTATCCATGCCGCCTCAATGTTCCCCACTGTTTGCCATCCATCCTCTTCCGCTTTCATCCTGTGCGAGTATTTTCTTAACGTGAAAATTTGCAAATGAGTTTTTCATGCGCTGCACTCAGTTGTTTGACTTTTAATTTAATTTCACTTTGATATTTTCGTAAAGTTTTTGTTCTCCATTTGATTTCAGTGTTTTTTCAGGATTTTTTTTTTTTGGATTTTTCTTGATGTGGTTGTGGCATCAATTTAGGAACTAAATTAAATTGTTGACGCCTTTTGACAACCAACTTGCAAAGAAAGCGGACGAAAGAGGAAAAAGAAATAAACGCAATTATTTGTTAATTAGTTATTTATGGTAATTTTGATTGCTTTGGTATTTTAGAAAAGTTTTTATACCTTGAACTAAATGTGAAAGATTTGCATGTTTGTGCACCGTGGGAATTTTTATTTTGTTTTTTTGATGGGAATGTGTAAATAAAGTATACAAAGGAAATGATTTTTATGGGAATATTAATAGTAACTCCAGTGAGCCTGAGAGTGCTTTTTGTGTGTGGTACTTAGAGACCAAAAATACAAACTGCGAACTTTTGAGACTAAGTTGTGAAACAGCCTGTCTGTGTGTGTCATCATTTCAGCATTTTTGACATCAGTTCAAAATTAATGTTTACCGATACATTTATTCCTCTTCCCTCAAACTTTTTTCCTTTTTCTTAAAACCAACACGGTGCTTTGCATTTATAGGGGGCATCCTCTGATGAATGTTGACATTGTATTTTTTTGACAAAATAAAATTTTTGTCTTCAAAAAATTATCCGCTTCCCGGCTTTTTCAGGAATTTTTCAATTCCTACTGAGCCTAGGCTTTGACATGAAATTCCGGGCTTGACCGAGATAAGCCATGCTTGTATAGCTATCCGAAACTTTGAGCTATATGCCATATGAAATAAGGTGTTAGATTGTTGATATTATTTGATTGATTTTTAATTCAAGCTTCGAAAACTTTACTTATACCCAATTATTATGCAGTTTGGAAAGGCAAGTAATAATTTTTTCTTGTTAATAAATTTCTTTATTTTGCTCCAACTTACAATATTAAGTCAGCTACAATTCCAACTCCTTGTTTATACATATGTATATAAAACTTTTGATTGTAGCAGATATTTTAATACAAAAGCAGTAAATTGAGCTCAACAATTTATGACAGAATAAAATTAAATATACAGATTCTATTTGCTGGCTCAATAATAACAACATAATAAATCAGATATATCCGTATATATTACATTTTTTCGCCACAATGCTGTTGACGAACGATCTCTTGAGATGCAATTAAAATTACTTTGCACAATAAAATGAAGCATCAAAATAAGAAGAGGCCTTTTATAAGAATCAAGTTATTTATTACCTACACAAATACACGCGCACGCGTTCAACACACACATAGATAAAAAAAACCCAAAATAAACACGAAAATATAAAAAAAAAATAATGTAATTTTGGGCAAATTAAATTTTATATTACTTGAGGGAATTTTTTTTTTCTTACTGCGGGCAAAAAACTTGCTAAATAATCAGAAAAAAGACAAATAAGCGGAACGTATATGAAGAAAATTTCAAGACAAAAGTTAAGACGTTCAGTTGAGACAAAACAGATAACGCACAAACACACACACACACCTATAAACAACAACATACGCTGAAAAATATGCAAAGTAATATTTAACATAACGTTGCTGTTAACACAGTCATACAACATAATAACAACGTCGGCAAAAAAATATAGGCCCCTTAACAAAAAAAAAAAAAAAAAAAAATTTGTTCCAAAAGGAAGTCTTTAAAAAAACATAAAATGAAGTAAAACTCTACTTATATGTATTTATTAAAGCAAAAGAGAAAGTTATATGAAGCACAAAGAAGAAGGAACAAAATTAAAATAAAAGCTAAGAAAAAAAAACAACAACAACAACAACAACAACAAACAACGGCAACAAAATCTGTTTTCAAAGTACTTCAAAAATTAAATTTACATTTAAAGTGGATGAAATAAACACATCCTTCGCACATATACACACATACAGATATAAAAATGTAGGGTGAATGAGCAAGAGCACTGATTTTTTATTGTTCAATATTTCGGTTGTGTAGGCGCGTAAATTCTCTCAAGCATTTTTTGACGAAAATTGCTCTAAAACAAAATATAAAATCTTCTCAAAAAGATTTAAAAATGTTGTGTCATTTTTAGTGACTGATCTATTTTTGCCCATCAAAAAATTTATTCCGTATAGTACTAATCTTCTGAACGTTATTGAATTGACAGACAATTGAATTGAAACTTATCGTCAAATTATAAAAATATGTAGGTAAGGAATAAACTTTATACTATTTCTGGCATTAAATATTATAAAATTTCTGGCGAATACTTAAAATTAAAAATTGGAAAAATCTTTCAAAATATTTGGTAATAAGTAAGGCCCCAGTAGCTTGTTTGCAGAAAAATATTTGAACCATTTGTCAATTTTTCAGCAAAAATTTTTTCTCTTCTTTCTTGAGAGGTCTCAAGTTTTTAGGAATGGACGATTATTTTTTAATAATATTTCTTTGGGTAACTGTTCAAAGTTTAGTATCATTTTATATCACTTTGGACCGAAACATAAATAAGAGTGATCAAAAACGAAACAAAAATTTTGTCAATTATAAATTTAAAAATTAAATAAAAAATGAAGGAACAATTTTATAGAGGTTGGTTGAGATATTGAGTATTAATATTATTTTCGGCCTAAATGGTTTGAAGCTTGGAACCCGTTTGACATAAAATTTATTATTTGATTTATAGCATTATAAATCATTACTTGCTTTCATCTTGCTTGCGTTACCCTACAAACATGTAAAGGCGTCTTAAAGAAATGTTGGAAAAAATTGCATATATCTCTACTCTTAAAAACAATTTAATTCTCTTTTTTGTAGCTTATACAGAAGACTTTGTTTAGGAAGTCCTACGCATACAAACGCATAAGCGTACAAACACTTAATGTACCCAGCAAGCAAATATTTTTAAATAAGGAAACGTTATATTTTTGATCGAATAATTTAATGCCAGGCAAAACTTTGTTCCGATGAAACTATCCGCCTGCAAATATTTGCCAAAATGATTCTCATATGTATCGTAAACGCAGCTCTCAAACGATTATTGTTGGACACGAAATAAAAATATTTTAATTATAATTAAAAATGATTACACACCATACTAAAAGTAAAAAATTAAATCAGCAAGCTGGCCAGATAAAATTGACATGCTCTTTGTCTACAATTCATATATGAAAAAAATGTACTTTAATAACTTAAAATATGCCTTAATATATGCAATAAATATTTAATTTTAATTTAACGGCTAAGAGAGTTTAATATTCATTACCTTAAAGATGGCAGATTCAACAATTTTCCAAATGTTGGCTGGGATACTAACATATGCATGTACACCACATACATATATAATCACACGCATACCACATACAATAAAAAGCAATTTTTGCCAATTTGTTGGTTATTTCTTTTTTCTCGTACACTTGAAGCACGTAATTGTTCATTAATATTTTATATACGTGGATATGTTAGTCTGTGTGCGTGTATTTTTTAGGATCAAGAATATGAAGTTGAGCGAAAGAATAATTAAATTTAAAAAATTTCGAAATTTTTTAAAATAAAACAAATAATTTAATATATTGTTAGGTACCAAAAGTGGAAAGGATTTTATGGAATTGATAAATCAACTTAAGAAAGAAAAGTAAATCAAAAACATTTTTTAATAAAATTAATATTATGCCCTTTTTTTTGTATCAATAAAGATATTTTGTATACCTAAATAAAAAACTCAATATGTAGACTGAAAATCATGATTTTCATTTAAAAGTTGATAATATTCTTTTTTATTGACGGGTAATTTTAATCGACGAAAAAAAGGATTGGATTGGAAAAAAACTTTCGCTTATAAAAAACTCTAGGATACTCAAGAGAAATTTTAGCTTAAAGAAAATGACTCCGCCAATGTTTCTCCTATTCAAGTTAACCATTTTTCGTAACACCCCGCTTTATCTTGGCTTTTTGTCACTTGAGATGTCTATAGTTTAATCTAATTTTGGAATGAGTATTTTTTATTCATCTCCAGAGCTAATGCACTCAACTGTAGTTGTTGTGGCAACCCTGTAGTCTTTAATTAGTTCATTGACATCATTGCTTACTTGATTAAAAGTATTTCCAGGAGAAATGATTTCGGAATTCTTTTTACTTTCTCGATAATACATTTTTTCGCATATAAATGATGAATTCTTATTAATAAAGTGCCTTATGAATATAAAGCTCCCTGTACAATCCAAAGTTATTTCGCAATCTCATGAGCATTTAAAACTTTTCCACTTATTACAATTTTTTCATTTTATTTTTCATTTTTATTTTCGCCATTCACATTCACATCATCTCTTATTTGTATCTCATTAAAATCGCATTCATTATTGAAATTTTCTTAATGTTGATTTTTTACGGTTGACGTTGATGTCACTTTTGCTGCTGCTACTGTTATCCTTGTCATCATGTCATGTCATATGCTGTAACTGTAACTTTATATTGTTTACTTTTATTTGCACATTTTTTGTTTATTTTACTTTTATGCCACTACTTCGTCTTCGTATTCATATTCATTTTTATTTGTTTATTCATATTTTTTTTTGCTCGTTTAACTGCATAAAAAATCAAGCGGATAGTTTACACACAAGAATACATACGGTAATATTTGTTGAGAAAGGAAAAGCATTTAAAGGCTTAAACCCGGTAGGAAAATATTTGAAAAGTCAAAAAATTCGAAACATGTTGAATAAGTCAAAAAGTGCTAATACATATTCGAAATGGTTTGAAAATGCCAGAAAATGTTAAGTAAGTGAAAAAATTACGCTAAAGTCGAGAGCTATTGAAAAACAATAAAATACTTAGAAATTCAAGAGGAACTGGGTCGGCATTTCTTATTTTCTTAATTAAATCACTTAATTTTTGTATTTTTTAAACATAATTTCTGCATGTCATTGCTAATATGTAAACAATTTTAAGAAAAATAAATAGTTTTGCATCCTGAATATTTGCACTTAAAAACTATTTCCATCCTATGCTGGCTCTACGAGAACAGATGAGGCAACATATTTACGTATTGGAAAAAATAATTGCATTGTCTCACTGTTCGCCCCACATGTAAGTCTAGGGAATATATGGTTTTTAGTAAGGCCTGATACGTTGATAAATTTCCTGCATCAGCAAAAATATAAGACCTTTATATTATATTATTGTAGCTTCATTTATTAAAGGGAAGCCTTCTTTGTATCTTTTGCCAGCCAATAATTTTGCCTAAGCTTATTTGGTTGGGTTTGTTTGTGAACATATATTCCATATAACAGCCCTAATTCAAGCAAATTCAGCCTCATAAAAATGAATGCTTTAAGAGATGAAAGCACGCAGGCATACGAAATTCAAAAAGGAGTTAAGAAGTCTCCTTTGGATTTTGTTCGAAGATTGAAAACAATGATGAACAATGATAACTGCATTATTTTGTGTCAAAAGCAAAAAAAAAAAAAATAAATAAATTAAAGAAATCACGGCTTGGTTCCAGTGCTAAACTGTTCATCAAAAGCTTGACTTCCAACTGGGTCATTAAAAGATAAACTTTACTTCGTACAGATGACAGTCAGGAGAGACAGAAAATGAACAAACAGCAACAGCAGCAGCAGCTGTAGTAATAATAACAACAACAATAAGCTAAAAACATGTCCAACAATACGTTTCGTTCGTCGGTTGGTTAGTTGGTTGCTTGGTAAGAAGAAAATGAATGAAAAGAATTGTAGAAAATAATGTAACGGAAACGAGCAACTTGTCATGTCCTTTTACATTTTCCGCTGTTAGTTGTACTCATCGTTGTTGTTGTTGTTGCTTTTGTAACTGTTGTTATTTTTCTCATTTTATTTGTTGTTGCTGTTGTTGTCATTTTAGCAGTTTTCCCAGTAGACAACTTGTTTGAGTTAAAGACACACAAAACAACACAACGGCAATGACAACAGAACGATAGACGAACGTAAAAACAACAGCAGCACGACCGAACAATGACGAGTGGAGCAGCAACGTAAGGGTATTTGCCGCGTGGGCGCACTTTACTTTCGTCCTATCAGCTTTACATTTGTCCCAAGGTACATTTTTTGCAATTTCTAATGTTCAACTATAAACTAAAGGAACAACTTCTTCCACAATGCATCCATCCCTTTCTTCTGGTTTTGCTGTTTTTTTTCTTTTAATGTTCCCCTATTGCATAAAAATAAAGTTTTTGTTTTCTTTTTTTTTGTGAATTTTTTCTCTTGCTACAATTCGTGGTTAACTTTGCTTATATAACGTCATTTGCATGTTCATGCTCTGTAGCATGACAAGAATGACGGACAGGAATCCATATGTCAAGGATAAACTACAGTCACATAGTAAGTAGTTGGTACAAAGCAATCTGGGAATGTGCGGAATTATCTGTTGCATGCATGTTGTGAGAAAATGTGAAATTCTAACGATTTTTTGGTAAAATTCAGCGAATTTTCATTGATTTCCATTTTTGTTCTTAAAGATTCAGTTTGATTTAAGTCTTATTGATTGTTTTCAGGAAGACCCTAAAAGAGTCTTTCCATACAATTGTTAGATTAGCTTTTAGTTTGATATATGCATATCTATAGTTATTGATTAGAGACGCAAGTAGAAAGAGCACACAGTACGGTTTGAATTTTGTTCCGCAAACTTGATGTCTCTGATTCCAGAATGACACTAAAGCCATACAAAATGTATACACTATCAAAACTGTTAACATCTTCATTTTATATATCACTTCAAAAGTGCTTAAAACTTTAGAGAAATCCCAAGAATTCCAAAGAATCACTTAGAAAAAGTTTTTTCTTTAATTTCATTTCAATGTGCAATAGCACCTAATTATTTTCTTGAGCATCCTTGAATATTTCTATGTAGTACAACATAGCAAAAGAATTTCAATTGCTACTTCGATGTTGAACAAATGAATTTTTTCGTCGATGTTGCACTCTGGTGGACATTTCAATAGGCTACGGATGAAAAAAAAAAAATAATAGGTACAACCCCAGAGACTTTAAATGAAATGTGAAGAAAAAAAAATATATGTATGTGTTCCAGGGAAAGAACAACAAGTGCGAAAAATTTCATTCAGATAAAATAGGGACATGTTAAGAGGAGGACCATCAGTGCTATTTGGTATAACGTAACGTTCCGTTAAAAGAAAAAGCGATGGCTACTTGGAAATTAATTTCCAATTTGTTGAAGTGTCGAGTGCTCGTGTAGAGTCGAAATGAAATTTATTGGGTGCCGGAATGTACAAGGCACAAATTGCGCCAGCAGAACCAAAAGGATTCAAGCAGCAACAAAAACCAACGTCTTTGTGATGCTGCTGCTGTTAGCGAAACTGCAACTGCATTCCTGTGTTTTTATTAAATTAAACAAAAGAGAAGAAGAAACAACGATGACGACGATGGAAAAAATGGCAAGTTAGCAAAAAGAAAGTTTGAGTAGAGTGAAAAGTCAGCTTTTGTCGGAAGTGTTGGCAAATATTTGGTTTCTTGATAACCGGTTTTTGTAGAGTAATTTTTGGTAAAATGGAATAACTTGAGCTAAACTCTTAAAAACTAACTGACCCTGAATCCTTCCATAATTCCTAAGCTGACTTATGATTTTCTATGTTATCTTATATCAGTAATTGGTAAAAATTGGTAAAATCATAATTTTTTTTCTTTAAATTTAGCAGTAATTTACTGGTATTTTTTTTTAATATTTTAAAATCAGAACTGCTGAACGATTACTTTTCAAAATTTTTCCAAATTAAAGAAAACCTCTCTACACCACCTCATTGCAATGCAGCAACATTTGGTGCAGTACCAGCATCAGCAAACGACGTGTGGTTTCAAAAAGCAGAAAATGAGCAAAAAAAAAGAAAAAAGAAAAATGAAATACTGCAAGCTAAGTGAAATTAAAACATCGCAACTATTTGGTTTTAACTACCAAAAATAACCAGCAAAAGGATATTGCAAGGATTAAAGCAAAGTGGGAGCTATAAAAGCAAACAAAACAAAGACAAAAGAGAAAAGCACCACCGACACTAACAACATCAAGTTAAATAAACATGCTCAGCATATAAAAAGCAATTTCGGGTAACATGTTCACCATTCCAATTCATTGTGTAAAAAAGTGTCCCTTATGGGGTGTCCTGTTTTTGTATTAAACAACGACGTGTATCCAAACTTGTATACGCTGTGTTTTTTCTTCTTCTGTTACCTACTATTTTTTCTTATTGTTATCATGCGCTATTTTACTGTATGCTTTGTGGTACCACTTTCACTGGTCGAAGGTGTAATGCAGAACATTGCTACATTGGTTATATTGGTAGTTGGCGAATGATGGTTGTATTACCATCGCCCCAATCTCTTGCTTACTAAGCGTAAAACGAAATAACACGAATTCATTAATTTCTTGTTTAAACATACATTTCCTGGTCGAACATTTTGCAGTGGATATGCATTGCACCGAACGAAAAAGACAGTACTTCATTTTGAGCAATCAGAAACAGATATTCAAACATAGCCCGCAAATTAAAAAAAAAAACTCAAAGTTGGTTTTGGTATTTTCTTTTCTTTGGCATTTTTGTGTTGTTGTGGTTACCTTTTGGCTTATTGGAACAACTTTTATATAAAAGTTTCATTAACAAAACCAGTCGTGATGTATTTCTTTTAAATAATGACCGTTGGTGAAATGCTTCAACAGTTTGAAAATATAAAAAATTGTTATATAATATACCACTCCGCAAAAATGGTATTACGTCATTAGCTTCAGAGGTAAGGTAACGTTGATCAATACATCGTTTGCCAATGACATGTTCGATGTTGATGTCAATTTGAGCAGTAAAATCACATATTACCATAATAACCTCCTGACTGCTGATCAAGGGTGTAGTTGAAGTTAATTTCTATAGAGCTCATATTTATTTTCAGGCTCCGCACCTTCTGTGGAGGCATTTGCCTGTACTATTGTTATTTTGATAACTGTGCAATTGAATCGTGCTTTGGAGGAGATTGACAGCTACTCTATAAGGAGAGGCGTACCGCGCATTTTTGTCGCCTAGGCCGCCCCGTAAGTAAACAAAAAAATCTTTTGACAAGCAAGAAAAAAAAGGTCCTGACTTTTCACATTCAAAAACTCTAGCAAAATGAGATGTATTTTACTAATACTATGAAAATTTCCACCTACACATTCAAATTTACTACATCAATGTAATTCCATTTACTAAAAAAAAGGTCTTCAACTTCGACTTTCAAAAACCCTAGCAAATTGAGATATATTTCACGACCATTTTGCCGCACCCTAGGTACGCTACTGTCTATGAGATCGACTAATTAAATCAACAGCTTCAAAGAAACTTGTTGACAGATCGCGTTGAGCTCCGCACCCATAAAAGTACTGTCACCTCAAATGCAAAAATTGAGTACTTTTGACCGGTGAAACGAAATTCCGGGTATTTATGTTACAGATTATGATTATCAGAAAATTCCGTTCAAATATTGCGCTTGTATGTTTTTCAGTAGTCATTATATCAGTAGTATAGTAGCACAGCAGACTTACCATTTATCATAAATACAATATAAAAATAATGCACCATTCATTGAAGGAATTATTTATGTCCAATCAAAACAAAATTACTAAACTCTAAAACAATCAGTCTATTCAAAAGCTATCAGATTTAAATGCAACTGCGTATCATGATAGGAAACAAAAGAATTAAATAGAAAATTCCACATGTTACCAAGTACGAAAACTTAAATGAAAATATTTTTCAGTTCATTCAGTCAGTGATTAGGCGGGCAGAAAATTTAAAATGTATTCGGACTAAAACAACTAACATGGCAGAGAAGCTTAAAAGTCATCAACAAAACGGCAACATAAATTTGGCCAAAATGGTAGTCACAAAAAAAGAGTATAACAAACGCACTCTGCTAAAACAACACAAAATATAAAATATTAAAAGCTAACAATGTGTCCATTATGAAGCCGGTGAAAGAGTGATTTACCACATGAATTTCATCAATTTTACCTTATGGATAAAATATAACATGCGACGTATGTACGCCAGAATAAAATTTCTATAAAAAATTAAAAATCAACTCGGCAACAGTTGACAAACACAAAAAAAAAAATGAACAACAACACTGAGTTACAGCGACACATTTGAGCTATGATATGCCAATGCAAATGACTTTAGTTGGCTGCGGCTGTAGTGGCGTGGGACAATTCCACAGTATTGCTGAATTAAGGATAATTTATGTGAGTTAAAATATGAGATTTTTCCGACTGAAATTGTCTTATAATTTAATAAATAATGCTATTTCTATTTGAGTTTTATAAGTTTCATAGATGTTTTGTGAAATATTGATTGATTATGAGTAATTACTCTTTAAAGTTAATCAAAATAAATTTAAAAAAAAACAACTAATAAGAGAAAAATTGTGGAAAAATATGGATTTTGCTATACCAAAAGTAAAAGTAAAAAATGATAACATGAAGTTGAGGGCACTTTGGCAAATGAAAAAAAAAAAAAAAAACAAATAGCTCCCAACCCACCCTGTCGAGCCACCCATTAAAGCGTGAAGTCGTAATTTTTTTTATAAAATCTGTTTTCATATCATAAGCTCTCAAATGAGGTGGCAAATGAACGTTCTAAGTCTTCCCAATATGAATCTGAAATTACGTTATTCTTTATGTAAAGTAAAGCTAACTCGCAAGCTTAGAGTATTAAACCGTTGCAATGCATTAGTGCACAACATTTGCGGCAGGAATCGAAATTACGCCATTTGATATTTACAGATTGGTCAAATCTTGTTATACGGAAGTTTTTCTACAGCATTCGTCTTTTTTATTTTTTCACTTATGGCTTACTTTCCGAGTTAAGCGAAATTTTGTTCGTTGGCCTCTCACAACCAGGACCACTACGATTCTGCCGGCTGACGTAAATTTCAATTAAGTATCAAAATACTCATTTTGAATTTTGATTTTTGATTGGTATTTGACATTTTTTGCAGTAACATAACATATTAAAGTAGTCTACTCTGATACCATTGTATTTCACTAGGACAAAGAACACGCTATTGCATTATTATATTTTATTTCAATAATAATAATATATACCTACGATACACATATATTGCTCTGCGTATTTTAAAAAGAGTTAATCGCATGCCACCTATGAAATTGTCCTTTATCGCTCATAAAAAAGCATTAAAAAAATAAAGAAATTTATAACATTGAAAAACTAACAAAATTTTCACTTAAAATTGATAAAACGTGTAAACTTGAATTGACGATTTTTCAATAAATTTTAAGCATACTTTCAGGCGTAGTGAATTATTAAAAGACACAACGACAGGATAACGGACAAACACAGGTAAAGCAAAACAAAAATGGCAGTAGAAAATATGACGCGTTTAAAATAAATATTTGATTAAAAAACTGAAAACGAAAATGGAGGAAATTCACTAAAGCAAAAAAAAAAAAATAAATCAAAGCGCAAAAAAATGGCACGAAAATGATCAATGTGTTATGTAGGTTGGCATGTGCTATGGTGTGGGAAGTATTACAAATATGCACGAGTGCAAGGCTTCGTATGCATGTATGCCTGTGTATGTGGTAAAATATATTTGTATTTATACTTTGCATTTTTTTCTCTTTACTGCCGCTTCTGTTGCACACGCAATAAATCATTGCATAATCGATTTTGCAGTGTCATGTTTACTTCATGAATCTGCATACAGCCAGTAACCCCCAACGTTCACTCACACACATTTACAAACTGCATGTACCACATTGATGCATAGTCGAATGGTGCAACTGTTTGAGCGGAAGTTCCGCAAAAAATTCGACAGAAAAAAAACGAATTTTTAATTTTCCGTGTACACGGAAATTCAGACTGACTTCCTCACAACAACATACACAGATTTGAATACCTAGCCCGTTTCAGTTGCCAAATGTTAATTGAAACTGCAACTGACAGTTTAAGTCGCTAGTGGCAGTGCGTTCTTAATATCCTTTCGATTGGGAGTTATTTGTGAGTGCTTACGATTTTGTTTAAGTATTTTGACTTGAAGTTTAAGAAATATTAATTGGAAAAAAAAATATTAGCCACAAATATGGCTATTACAGGATTTTATCTTATTGATTTCGGGAGTCATCTTGTCAGTTTTTTTATCGAGTTCCTATAATCATCTCAGCTCTTCAATGAAAGATTTGGTAAAGAGACAGATTGGAAGAATAATCGGTTTTAAGTGGACGGTAATACGCCTCTTACAGGAAAGTATAGTTTCACAGCTAAGTTAATGTACCGATTTTGATGAAATTTGTTATTTGCAACTAAGATGAAACTAAAGCGATAAGCGAATTGCGTTCAAAATTAAATGAAAAATTACACAAAAATTTTCTTTTTCTAAGATTAGAGCTTGAGCGTTAATTTTTAAGTAAAAATTACCAAAAATCAGTTTTAGATGAAATTAAAATAGCTCATAATATCAAAGTCAAAAAAAAAAACATCAAACATCTTTACTTTTTGTTTCAGTCAATTTTGCCTAAGCCTTTAATAAAATTACATTTGTTGAGTTTCCTTGGAAAAAATTAATTTTCCAGTTCAATTCGAAATGTTGTATTCTACTTTTGTAAGTTTTATTTTTGTTTATATTACTTTGAATAAATTTGACAGCTAAAATACATTTCAAATCATATTGCAGTATAAATAAAAAAATAAACACATGCGTAAGTACTTACATTTTATAGATCCTCGCAATCCAACTAAACATTTGCATAACAAATTAGAAATCTCTAAACAATAAATCTACTGGCATCTTCAGCATTATATGGCTAACCAGTTATTTTTAGCATTATGGTATAAAACTCAGCCAGAAATTGCAAAGCAACATGGGCTCTAATGAGTTGCATATCGCCTCAAGTGCCTACTTTTTAATCCAAGGTATCCTTCTCACTTGAATTATTGTTGTTAGTGCTGTTGTTGAGTTTTTTTTTTTCGTGTGCCAACATTGCATTTCTTTTGTTTATTTGCTTGTAATTTTTTTTCTTTTTAAGTTTTCTATTTTTTTTCTATATCCCTTGTCAAGAAACGTAAAAGGTCCTTTTTGAAAAGATCTTCAGTTAAGTTACACGCAAATTTTATTTTTTTTTTTTTTAAATCTAAAAATGCAGATGCAGCAGCAACACAATCAGTATTCCAAAGTTTTGTAAATTGAAAACGATTTTTATGGAAGCATAAGAAAAATGAGAAACCGAAGAAGCGGCGGAACTAGCAGAGGAAGCACAAGTTTACAGATACTTGAACCCATGGTGCACTAAAGAGCTACTTGTCGTTTTAAGCGAAAGATACATGCACAAGTGGTTGTTTTTTCTCCGTTGTTATTGGTGTTGTTGTTGTTGTTGTTACAACTGTTGTCATTGCAATTTGTATGAGCCACTTTGGTAATGCTTGAACGCGTCACGTAGCTGTACTGGATTTTAATGTAAAAAATCGGTTTGGAGTAATCGGATTTTTTTCACGCCTAATTTTACATATTAAATGACCAACCTTTTTAGCAGTTTTTTTTTTTAAATTTTGAAATACAATGCAGTTAGTGGGTGAAGGAAGGAATGAAGGACTTCCTATTTAAAATGAAAAATCTTAAAGTGCTATACTCAGAAAGCGATTTGAGTAAATACATCGATATTTATGGGATTTGGGTATTTCTAAAATATATGTGACCTAACTGCTTAATAGAACTCACTCATTTTATAATTCTGGTTCTATTATTTTGAAAGATAATCTTTGTTTGTAAGTATTACTTACTTCATAGAAACTCTGTTGAACACTCTCTATCTTATAGGGTGTTCAAGACCTACTCTCCTTCCTGTACTCATAATGTACCAGGGAATCTTATTGCTCTAAATTAGAAATTCGAATGCGTACCACCCATAAGATATCTTTCTCAACAAATAAGTAAAACATTTTATTGTTGTTAGGATTCTATTTCATTCGTTACATTGCAGACGTGTATTAAATCACCTCTAATGTAGTCTAGAGTATATAATACTCTTTTTTTTTGTGAATAATAAAGCCAACAATATTAATATGCTGATGCGTTATTGCGATTTAATCTAAACAACAATCATTGTATAGTAGAGTATTCGGTTCTGCGAAAAGTATTTCACAATTACAAAACGTCAAATTCATGTAGTGGCGCAGGTGGAATACGACTTGCTCTACTCTACTTAAGCAAAACAGCAGCAAATAGCGATGCTCAAAGCGGAACAGAGCTTAGTAGAGCAGATATCTAAAAAAGGATCCACTTGGCATCCACTCAACGGATACAAGTGGTCAAGCAGTGGAAAACGTTTAGTTGAATATTTTTCTGTTTATGTTGGCCTTTCTATGTGCTTTCTTGTTTTCAGCAGCATGGTAATCAGAATGTATTTTTTTTCCTAATGAAATGCAAATATTAAACACGCGTATTTATAAACTGTTTTGCATGTAACGCTTTGCACCCAGTTAGCCTTTAAAACTAATGAGATATTATGGTTCTAAGTGAACATTAAATAAACTTAAAAAAAAAAAATATAATAAAATGGAGCTTGTCTTCAAATGTATGTATATTGGAGTGGTTTATTTGAGACAATATTGTGCCTAGTAAAAATGGAGAAAAGATATGTAATTTATAAAATTCCCTTAAACTTTTAGCCATTGAAATTGGTTCAAAGATATATTTTGTCTTTGAAATTTTTTCATATGAAGTAAATGAAAATTTTATAATATTGCTTAGCGTAATTTCATGTTATTGCATGTAGAATGCTATGAATTTTAAAAGACTCAAAGACTTTGCTATAACTCATACGCTTTGACCAGTGTGTGTTTCGCTGACTTGTCAACTCTGTCCATATTTTGCGTAGTGCTTTTCTGTGTCACTAAATGTGCTCATACCAAGTAACGTAATATTTTCTGAAGCTTAAAGCTACTTAAAGTTTTGCTGTATGGGCGTATCCACGCCCACTTATGAAATCGCGTTCTTAACTTGTTCAGTCATTGCCTGTGTCACCAAATGTTCCCATAAAAAGCTCGTTAAAATTTTCAATTATTTTTTTTCCGTCTATTTAATATATTTTGCTTAAGTTTTTTTTTGAACATTTGCATGGTCCCTTTTTTCGCCATACTTAAGATATTATCTTATCTTTTAGGTCGCACATTTTGAATCTTATCTTCTTCAATTAAATCCTTTTTTAATTTTACTATTTAAATTTTGTCTTTGGGGAAAATTTTTATATATCTTATAAGTGCATACAATGTTACATAATCAATAGTGCTATTGAACTTTTCAATACGTGGCCATTTCCATTTGCTGCCATAGGGTATTACGATGACAATGTTAACGAGAAGATTGGTATTGGTGCCATATAAATATCAATTCTATAAATTAAAACACGTAATGCGATGCAACTATACGTAACTCTATGAAATGTTACTCAATAAAATCAAAACTAACATAGAATAACATGAAGAGTTACTGTGAGTTACAAGGTTGATATATCATATATTGACAGTACGAAATTAACAGCGGTAAGGGATACAAAAGTCGTTAACTTATATGAAATGATGACTTTGCTTACAACTGCAACAACGGGGGCAAAAAAAGAAGCTAAATGAAAGTAAAAACATAAAAGTATTCTATTTAACTTTATGTGGTAGCATTCAACAAATTGAATGCTTTATACATACATACAAAAGCAAAAACAACAACTTTTATACACACACATATAAACATTAAACTAAATAACTTCATTGACTTTAAGCCAAATGATTTTTATTTATAGAACAGAAACAGAAAAAATTGCGGAAAATAGAGTTTGTTAGGGTGGAAGTTAGTGAAATCAAATTCAGTTCAAAAATGAATAAAAACACTAAATTTATATCAAAGTTTTCAGAAAAAATACTCGAATAATAGGAAAAATAGTCATATAAATAAATCTCTGCTGCTCAGTTTTTGAAGTATTTCATTATACTGGATGGTTCGACTAAGAAATACTGTCTGAAAAAATTTAAGTCCCTGGTTCATTGTGAGTAAAAAATTGTGTGGAAAGTGGGGTTTATTTTGAAGACCCTATGCGTTGCAGGACGTTTAACAAAGTTCCTTGAGAGTATTACTTACAAGCAAAGATTATCTCATAACTTTCTAAGAAATAAAGCTAGACCAATCAGATAAGTGTTTTCATTACTACCTTTACCTACTTTTAGATGGTATCATTATTATTAGGCGTGTTTTCTGAACTATCACTAGTTAAAGAAAAAAAATTCTTTAATTTTTAAAGTTTTTTTTTTCAAATTGCATTTTTTTCAAAATTTAAGCTTTCCCTTAAACTTCCTGTTTAACAAAAATTAAGTTTCACTCTAATGCACACGCTTACAAATATACGAACATGCATCCTTAATAACTTTGTCCTACATGAAGCGAAACGCAAAGCTACAGAATACACCTGTAGCTTTGTTTTTTTTTTTTGTTTTTGCTTAGTTCAGCAGAGCTTACTTGCGTTACACAACGTATGATTCCATGGCGCTACTACCACTACTATCTAATGGCATGAGAATACTGACTGGCGTCACATAAAAATCCCACAGAAAATAGTCATAAAACATTTTTACGACCCAATAGTTATTTTAGCCCTCGTTGTGCGATCGGAAAATAAACCAACTTACAGTCGGCAGCAGCAACAACAACAACAAAAGTCTGCCATAGGGATAACAACAACAAAAGCGCCTGCAACAAAACTAAGTACATTTGTGAATATACTCTTTGTCCTCATATCTGGCTCCAAACAGACTTACGATGAGTATGAAGTTACCTCTAATGGTTTATTTTACAAATGTAGCAGTAGCAACATTACAAAAAACAAGAAAAAAAAAGTGCGGAAAAAAAAAATCCGCCAACTGCTATAAAAATCGTGAAAAACTATTCGCTAAAACTTGAGCTAGAAATGAACTATGGTTTGATTTTTTTTTATGCTTTTGCTTATGTAAGGATATTTCATTTTTTTTTCAATTTTTACACTGTAGTAAAATTATATAAAAAATGCATTTCGAAGGAAGGCTAAATGTTATGTCATGTTAGATGAAAGAACTTAATTAAATATAAAGAAGGAATGCTTTGTTGTAGTTAGATTAAATATTAATTTAGCTCCTTTCACTGAGAAAAGAATAACCCAGCTTGTACTAGATATCTGAGACAGGACCAGAGAATGTTCAGCACATATTTTTTCGTTTACATTCATACAACTGCGGCCAATTTGTTATATCTTTGAGAAAAATCAAAAAAAAAAAGTTTTCAATATTTTCAAATGAAACATCTAAGAGTTGCGTAGCTGTTTCGCTCAGTGTAATAACAACATTTTGCTTTATTTTTCAAAGTTTATGCTCCATTTTTGTTTCGATTCGCAAAATGGAAAACTATTTCAACAACTACAGCAACAATAATAAAGACTATATACATACATATATACGCAAAAAAAACTTGCAACGAAACTACTATGTATGCATTGCTATAAAAATAAGAACAACAAAAACAACAACAACCAATAATAGCATTACAAAAACTTTTTACTTCGGTTTTTTTATGATCAGAATTTTGTATATTCTTCTACCTTGGCGCTTCTAAGCCAACAGAATTTCATTTTTATACTCCAACAATTGTGGGTTACATTTACATCGGAGCCATAAATTGGTTAACGTATAGTTCAAATTTAATTTGTTATTTCTTTACAGAAACATTTTCGGTTGAACTTTTGAAACTCAAATTAAAAAGTAAACAATTAAAGGGTTTTGTTTTTTTTGAGATAAGAGACTATAGCAATTGTTTCTGAAAAATGTTTAATTAAGCAAAAACAAAAAACAAATCAAGTCCACTAGCTGCACCCCTTATACATGTACTTTCGATTATTTTAGACTCCATTATACGTAATATTAGCTCTTGTAGTGCTGGATGCCTATAGTTTAACTCATATGCCACAGAAGATCTTCATATTTGATGTACCAACTTTTTTCTAAATTGCATAATTTTTTTAACAGTTTAATACTCGCACTTACACTTATAAAAATCAAATTATTAATAAAATGTTCCCTTGTATATCGTGACCTTTAATTGAGAGCAAAAAGTAAAAATACCAAACATCCCTTTTCATGTTTTGATTAAATTACAATTTTTGTTGAATTTTATAGAAAAACATTTCATGCTAACACCTACATATTAACCTTATATGTTTTCATTATTTTTGCTGTCTTTTGCTCTGGTACACGCTTAAAAACGACATAGCATTTTCAATTTTAGACAACCTAATCCTTGGAATGTATAAAATTTTTATATGGTTATATCAAAGTGAAAACAAAAACATCAAAAAACGAGCGAAAAAAAAATCCCAAGCTTTTTATTATCAAAGCGCAACAGACACGTCGACACAACAATATCACCTCCATCAACAGCAATGGCAACAACACCTTCATCAACAGCAAACAACAACTTGAATATGAACAGCAACAGCAACAACAACAGCAACAACAATAACAACGCAAAAACATTGAGTTATCCACGTTAAACTGAAAATATGAGAAAAACAACAGAGACACGCAGCAATGAAAAAAATCCAACACAGAGAGTTTTATAAAATGATGAAAAACACGAGCAAAAAAGTTGCAAGCAAAAGTTTTTCCATTAAATTGAAGTGAAGTATTGCAGAAATGATGGTATAGTAAAATCCATGTATTAGCAGTGACAAATAATAAACACAACAACAACAACAATAACAACAGCAAAATGTTTTATATAGAAAACGTAGAAAACTGACAGAGCGATGACAACATCAACAACGTATAACTTGGATGAGATATAACCAACCTACATCATGTCAATAATACAAAAAAAAAAAAAAAAAAACATCTGTCAATTTTTACACCCTACTTTAAAGATATCATTCGGTTACCGCTGGCTTAAGCGAGGCAAGCACGATAGTAAGCAGCTTATATTTTTTAATCTTAGCTGTTTACACATACCTAGGTGTAGGCCTTTTTATTGCGTTATAAATTTTAATGCGCTTTCGGTTGCTACATCAAATTAATTATCCACTTAATTTGCAGCATATTATGTGACAGGATTTCTGTTTAGTCGAAAGAAATTTTTTTATTAAAGAAATGGAATTAATGAAAAGCAACACTTAAAACTGAGAGAGATTACTGTTTATATGTACAAGGAATACATTTTTATATAAGAATCTAAAAATATTGGAATTTCCGAAGTAGTGACACCATCATGGTTCGGACAAAAAATGAATAAATGTATAATAATAGAGTTCAGCTACTAATAATTAATATTCTTCTTAGCTATTTACCTTGAAGTATTCAGTCAATTAAAATTCAATTTTATCCTATTTTAGTATTAAAAAAAAAGTTACACGTCGCTGCCAATCTCGACCAATATTATTGCATGTGATAATTGTTTGTGAACACATGACTCATATGAAATATTAAAGCAGTTTATCTATTCCATTTTTATACTTTCATTTTGAACCTTATTTGATAATCTCATCATTTAAAGACTGTAAAATCTGAAATGAAATACCTGCCAAGGTTCTGTATATCGAATATCTCACGTTTTGCACATAACACGTTTTTTCTCAGATCAGCAGCGCAATGTAAGAGAACTTATTTGCAAAAACTTCGACGTATAATATACATGTACTTTTGTTTCTATACAAAAATTTACAATATGCACAGTATATATGTAGCTTCTATATATTTTTTCATACAAAACTTAAAAAAAAAAGAAAAGTTCAGCAAAAGTTTGCGACAGCAAAATTCAAACTTCGATGTAAGTCACGTTATAGATGAGAAATTTGTCAAATTCATATCGAGATTATCTAAAATAATATAACATAATTTTTTTGTTTTTAACATTTTTGACTGCTGTTTTGCGCTACAATTTGTTGATGTTGTGGTTGTCAACGTTTGGCCACATAAGTGTGATGTTTAAGCCAATGTTATATTGATATTTTTTTTGAAATTTTTATAATAAATGAAAATGGAAAATTTTGTTGAAGAAATATGACCACTTAGGCAAGCCATTCGGTGGTCGATATCTGGCTCACTTTTCATGGTTTCAATGGATGCCACAATTTTCGAATACAAGTATATAGTTATTTTGGGTAAAAACTGTTTTAAGATTTTAATACAAAAATCTAAACATTTTATTTAAGTAGTATTTTTCTGTTACTTCTTGTTAATTACGTTTTACTTAATGTAGTCCCAAAGTTAGCATCTCTACTTCTTATGAGTTGAAACTATTTTGTTAAGATATCATGTCTACAAACTAAGATTACAGCTTCCTTCATATGTTGGCTCTACAAATGTTTTAAAATTTCTCATATAATCGGGAAGTCTATCGATTTTTAACTTGGCAAAGCTGCTTTCGTCTATCATCTCGCTAACTAGTTCCCGCTTTTTCATGAATTTTCTAGCTCTTTATTGCTGCAGAAATAATTTTTGGTGTTATTAACTCTCTTTTGAAACGAAACATTTGGGTATGTTTAGAAGATATTTTTATGTCCAAACTTTAAATTTTTTTTTAATTTGTCTTCAATATTATTTTAATTTTGGGGAATATAAAGCCATCAATCCCCGAAAAATTAAAAACTTTACAGAATTCAAATTGAGATCACTCAAATTTATATAAAAATCATAATATTTTCTTAAAATACCCGGAATGCAGACTTTGCAGAAATTCAATTCAATTTTATTAAAATGACTATTCCTCCAAGACTTTAGAACTTCTAAAAAATATAAATGTCATCATAGCTTTAGCCGCAGTTTTTGCTGCAATGGCGGCAAATAAGTTTCATATGATTGGCAACAAAATTACCAACATGTTAGCAACTTTTTCACTGTTGGTTCTTCCTTCCTCCCTAGTAGCGTTTGTTGACATATTTTGACATTTCGTCACCTCATCATATTTTCCGCCATTTTCACATATTTCTCATAAATAAACAATATGACAATACACATATACATACGGGACAACAAGCAGTGACACTAACATACCCGCACTTACACATGCAACTTTATTCATCGTCATTATTGTTGCTGTCACTGTGTGTTGACAACAACATTTTTAATACTAACAAAAAAAGTTTGTTGGCTTGATGTTGTTGCTGTTGTATGTGTTGGCTGCTTGGTTGCTTCGCTGGTTATGTTGATGGCTAAATTGGCATGTGAAGCAAAGCTTTAGGGGTGATAGTTTGAGTAAAAGGGTGGATCATATATGAGCATTTTCTAAAATCTTTTAGTTTCGTAAATGTGCCGAACTAGAAAATTTTTCCAGAGTTTCTTAGATAAAACTTGAAAAGTTTAAAAATCCAATTTTACTATAGTAATTGTATGTTTTCGCTGTAGCTGTGCATCACTTCACTGTTGCTATTGCTAATTTTTTGTTACTTTTTTTTCCATTGAATCTGTTTCAGTTTCATTTGATTTTTTCCCTAGAAATGTTTCCCCACTGCAACTCAAGTATTTGCTGCAATACTTCAAAAACAAAACAAAAAATCGGCAGGAGGAATAGCAACAATAACTAACAGCAAAAAACTCATATGTATTCAAATTGGCACCGTGAAAAAATATTGCAAAGTTTTACTTCTGAGCTTAAATAAATTTACCAAAAAACAACAACATGCAAAAAAAAGCAACAATATTTAGTACCACCAACAAATTTTGTTACTCCAACGCTAACATGTCCCTGTTCATACTTCAGCGTACATTCATTTGGAGTGTTCGATGGTGAGGGATGATATTTTACTTCCGCGGTCATGGCAAAAACGGTGGCTCTTCACATGACTTCACATTGGTTTCACATCGACCATTGGTAATTTTTGCCATGTTCAACGTTACACTTTTGCTTTGGGGTTGTCAATGTATATGATGGTGTTAATGTTCCTGTGTTTGTATGTCTACACGCTATGTGTGTTTGTGGGACAACAAGTAAATTTTGTTTTCTAGTGTCCACAAGTGGCTATAAATAACTCCAAATATAAAGGGCACTCAGTAATGTCGGCGAAAATGAAAAAAAAAAAAAAAAAAAATAAAAAATATTGGTGGTCGTTGTTATCGTTTTAGTGTGCATGACAACGTTTGTTTAGCTTATTGGTTGCCCTGGTCATAGAGTAGTGGCCAATATCATAGTGTCATATGGTGTTTGGAAAGTTATTACTTTTTGCATTGCTGGTAATTGATTTAAACTTAGATATTGCTTTTGATTCCTTTGAATTTTAATTGCTGTAATTGATAGCGACTTTGATAAGTGCTGATAAGTCTCATATTATGAGCAATGTTTGTCATAATGCACATATATTTCGGGATAAAATTGCTCTATAGCCAACATAGAATTTTCGTTTTATGATCTCAAAACTTGTTCTACTTGCTAAGTTCGCTTTACTAGAAATAAGAAGCGAAGTGATTTGATCTACCTTACATTCAAAGCTTTCAGTATATTATATCTCTTTCGAATGAATAGACGTGTCTAGCAGGTTTAATAGATCATAAGCTTCTTAAAACGTCAAGCAAAAGTTTCTCAAGCATCAGTCTCTTTCTACATAAAAACTTTTATTTCTTTTATACCGTAGCACTATGGGAAATTTGTTGCGATTTCTTTGGCACAAATCTCAATTTCGAGTTGTAAAATAAAAAGTATTTCTTTGCTTATCTAAAAATAGGAAAAACAATGAAAAAATATTTTCGCATTTTAAAATTGAAAAAAAGCAAAAATATGTGTAACAATTCAAGCCATGAGAAAGAAAACATTTTTTTTTAGTACGCAATTGTAGAGATTTTATTAGGGTCCAAAAATAGAAAAATTTAAAACAATTATATAAAGTTTCTGAATCTATTAATACTCATTTTTCTAGCGTAGGCTTTCGTACATTGGATCTATGTTGTTTTTTTTTTGTGTGCACCCACTGCTACTAAAACGTGCATCTTTTAAAATTTGTTATTTGCGTAAAGACTGCCGTGAATAAATATGCTATTATTGTAGTTTCTATTGTTGTTTTTATTTTGCTGTTGTAGTTTTTGTTGTTATTATCGATAAATTCCTAAGCTTCAAGAAAATTCCTGGAGCTCGTTCATTTGTTTTTCTTAAAAAATTGTGTTGGCAACAAAAAAAAAGCATCAAATAGCAAATAATTTAAAAGGACATAAAAGTGATTTTCTTATGTTTTAACAAATAACAATATATTTATTTTACAAATTTAGAAAAATAGCAATATCTCAAAAACTATAGCAATTATGTATTTCAAATTCTTATAAACCAGTATTATACTTAGCCCATTTAATTACATTTTATATGACATTCAGTTTTTAAAAATCGATTCTGGGGTTTATAATGATTTTATTGAAAGCTATATCCCCGACTTGTGATGTCTTTATATCACTGAAACTAGATGTGTCCCCCAACTTTTGATTTCAGATTCGTTGTCAGTATTAAAAGTCTCGAAAGAGAACAATGGTTTAGTAAAAAAGGAGAGGAGCTCTTGATGGAGATAAACTTATGCCGCTACTACTAAATTTGAATAGAAAGTGGGCGTGGCAATAGGCGATTTTTTTTCATATTTTTCAACTATCGGCTATAACCTGTATAACACTTAAATAATACAATTTTGTACATGCTTTGAATTTATGCGAGAGAAAATGGTAAAATTTCCTATAGGCATAGTGTAAAATTGAAAATTTGGACATGTGATAGGCAAAATATTTTTTGTATCTTATTTTGATTAAAAATTTTCTCAAAAAGTTTTCCTATTACTCGCTGCTCTAGAAAATAACTTATTCAGCTAATACATAAATTTCTTTTCTGAGCTGAAGATCCTGTTTACTGCGGCAACAGCGGCTCTGTTCGCAAGTTTAGGCTTATCTAAGTAAACAGCTTGCCTGCAAACACGTTTCGAAGCCTTAAACACTGATTGTGATGCCTGAAAGTCCGTTAAGTTCCCTTGCCTCATTTTCTGGTGAAATAATAAAAACCATCCCAAGATTTTCATGACTCTTGCAGATCCTTCAATTGATGGATTTGCTACAATGATTTGGAGCAAACCATCGCCAATTTATTGGGCCATTTTTTGCTCATCTTTTTCCGAATAGAAAATCTTTATCGAGCATAATTTTCAGTATCTCACTGTCACTAAAATTGAGCTTAAGGCTGATACAGAATACCTTGCTTTCTGTTTAAGATGTAAATATATTTTTTTGCAATATATTATTGGAGTGATTTTCTGCTTTTTTTTATGAAACCAGAATGAAAAAATTGTCAAAAATAGATCAGAATAGATAGAGCAAATTTTCATGTAGAGTAAGGAATATTTTATTTATGTCATAATTTTTTATTGCTTTCATCAGAAAAACAATCCAAATCCAGCAAATAAGTAATTATTGGTTAATAATAATAAGTATATTATATATATTCTTATTTGGCTAATCATCATCATCATTTCTTTATTTCAAACTAATAAATGCAATTAACAATTTTTTTCCCTTGTTTCAGCTAGTTCTAGTGACTCAATATAAAAAGGTAAGTAAACGTTTAATTAGGTTTTCAGGTATTCTAACATTTAGTTAAAAGGAATCAAATGCTATTTCGAAAGTTTCATTAAAAATCAAACTAATTGATTAAGAAACTTCACGCATACGGTTTCTTCTTACCAATAAACTTTTATTTTTGAAGTTCGAACTTTTCAACAAATCGTCAATTTTATTTTCTTCGATTTTTTTCTTTGCACAAATTTTATTAGATCTTTAGCTAACTACACATTTATTTTTAAATTAAACTCACTTTAATTTAAGTTAAGGTACTCATAGATTAAGTCAAGAAAACTGTGCTCTTAACCTTAGCAACAACAACTACAGCAACGGCAACATTCGAAGGCAACCTAATTTTAAAAGTTAATTTAAAACCACGTCACGTAACTACAAATTGACAAATAACGTGATTTTCTAATGCGTTGCCGAGCAGCTTTGCAATTTTGCTGTTGCTGTTGCCAACTCTCAGCAGTTTGTAGCAAATTTAACTTAACGCAAGAACGATGTTAAATAATCCTACTTTAAGCCTTAATCAAAGTTAGTTACGTGGGCGTTTGGATACAAAATCTTTAAAGGATCTACGTACTTCCTGGACACACTGTTGTTAACTTTTCCCATTGAATTGTTTGTTTTTGTTGTTGCTTATAATTATATAGTTTTAATTAAGTGTCAAAATCTAAATAAAAAAAAAAAAAAAAATTCTTGCTTTTCAAATAAAATTACTGTCTTTCATTGTGCTGGCTGTTGCTGGTAGCTTTAGCGGCAGTTTAACCCATTTTGTGAGCTATTTGCCGAAGTGAACGTTAGTTAGTTTTTAGTGATAATATTTTTGAAGAGGATTTTTCTTTGTGTTGCGACGAAATTTTTTACCCTGACAGTTCTATGTTACATACACTCCTAATGGACTGTCTGTTGTTTGTCAAATTTGATTTAAAATGTAGCTTATTACTGAGCATTTGATTTTATGCATTTATTTATTACTCGTACGATAGAGATTTTAGGAAAAAATAATACATTCATGCCACGCTACATGACCTAGATATATTCCTAAAAAGTTGGTCGTATAGCGAAAAGCCGTATAAAGAATCTATAATTTTTATCGCTAACGCAAAAACTAAAAATTTCTAGAACATTTTTTATGAGCTCCAATTCCCTAGGGCATCCTTAATATAATTTATTTTAAATTAAATTTTATTCAAGTAGTTTGCTTCACTAAAAAAATGGGGCAGTGAAAAACTGGTTAAAAGCTTGGCAAATGCTTGTAAAGAAAAAAAAAAACAAACTGTTGCCGGTAGCTGTAGTTAATAATAACAGCAGCAACAAAAGCAGCCATAGCAAAATGTACACAAAAATAATTTGAAGGAATTGAAACATGAATTCAACACAACACAAAAAATAGCAAAAAAAAAAGAGAAATCTGACGTTAAAACAACTCACGCAATTTCTTTGCATACAACAAATTGCTGGCGGTACAGCTTGGCTCATTAAAATGCAAGCGTTGGCTACAAATCAACAGCTTCCAACAACAGTCGAATAGAGCAATGGCAACAGCAACAGCAACAAAAAAATAGAAAATCAGCAACATAACAACTAACATACCTGCTGCCACTTTGAAAGCTTGTTAAAGCACTAAAGAGTTCTATAGTTGTTGCAGTATATAGCCAGAAAAAAAAAAATGCAACGCTTCCAAAAAGAACTACTGCAGGAAAAATTTAAAAATGAACTAAAACTTTTTTTTATTTTTTGGAGAAAAATGAAAAACTTCCATGAACCAGCATGAATACTGCGCATTCAGTAGCATCCTTGTGAAATCCCTGCCGTATTCGGGTTGAATTTCAGCAGGGGTATCTTGCAATTTGTTAGCAAGCATAAGGTTAACGTACAAAAATTTCACCTACAAACAAATGTAGTCGAAAAATGCAACTCTTAGAAGTTGCAATAAAAAACTACACTTGACTAGTGTTGCCATATGATTGATATGAAAATTCTCTCGAGACTTTAAATGTATGTAGGTCAAATTTTACTTAGTCTTTCAAAATTTCACAGATATGTAAGTATGAAAAAAGAACCATACAAATAAATGTACTTCCTTCAAAGTTAACTACTGAAAAATCGCTGCTTATTCTGAGCTCTTTCTTTAAAAGTCGAAAGTTTGAGAGAGTTCCAACTGGAAACGGAAGCGCGTACAAAGCGCTTCGGATGTGCTTCAAGAGAAGCAGTTTTTAGTTCCACGTTCATTCTCAAGGCTTATCTTTTTAACGAACGAATTCATAGCGCGGATGCACTATGCTTGCTGACTTAAGCCTTGGCCAAATATTGTTAGCCCAAGCTTGAGTTCATTGTTAGCCACAGCATAACAGCTACATGGTATATTAGGCACAGCAAGTTATCTTGTGTTCTTTCCTAGAAACAATTCCACAGTTAAATATTTTTTTCTTTTGAGTCTGGCAACACTTTTTTTTCTTTCTGCAACAGCGTTCAGTGCGCGAACGTTGTTGACTTAGAGTTAGTTGGAGTGTTGCTGTTGGTTGTGTTGGCGTTGGCGTTGCTAAATGAAAGTGTAAGCTTTGGCAGTAATTCTTGTAAAGGTTGCGATTGCTGTTACATGTTGTTTTTTTTTATTGAATCTTTCTTTCTCGGTATTCTGTAGATTTTTTTCTTTTGCTTTTTTCTTTAAAAAGTAAATTCGTTTTTTTGTTCATTATTTCAAAATAATGCTCCAGTTGTTGTTGCTATTATATGTAGTTACAGGCAAAATACCATAACCCTTTTTTTGTTGCGCTACTTACAATATTTTTTCTCGAAAAAATTTCCATGGTAGGGAACAAGTGCAATATTTTTATTTCCATTTTCGTAGCCTTTTTAATTTTCTTTAAAAATATGTTTTTATTTTCAAGTGTTTTGCATTCAACAATAAATCAGGGAGTTGTGTTTGTTCTGTGTATCTTTTCAACTTTTGTTGGGCACAAGGTTTTTTAGAATTTTGTTTTATTTTTCAGTAGGTCTGCTGGATTTTTTTTTTGGTTCCAAGAACTTTGCACAAGAACAGATTTATTTTTGTTCGTATTTACTTGTGTGCATTGTGTGTAACACACAATTTTTCTTTGTGTGTTAGAGTGTGGAAAATGCGCTAATATAGTCAAACTGCGTGGACAGTTTTGTGTAAGAGAAAAAGTTTTGCAGAAACTTTTTTCGTGAACTCAATTTTTCAACAATACTATAAGTTCAACAAGCAAACAAGTTAACTTGTTATCTGCAAAGTCAGAAGCCATTTAGTTTTAAAATGACCTGAAAATAAGATTGCAGTTGCACATAAATTTTCTTTCAACATTAGTGCCAAAAACTTAATCTTTTTAACGCAAGAGCTACTTTTTAAAAGTAGTTTTTATTCAATACAAAAATTTTTAGCTTTTTAAAAAACTTGAAATCACGATTTGAAATTGAAAGTTTTCATGAAGTTTATACATAGTTCAAATACAAGAGGAAATTGTATGGATTTTTGTGAAACATTTTTAAAAACTTTTCTAGTATTTATCATATGCATTCAAAAAATCATCCTTAGCCTTGATATTAACTGATTAATTAAATCTTGCCTCATAGTGCACAACAATAAATTGAATCCTGTAATTACGTTTTTGTACTTTGTATGGGTACACCATATCGAAGCAGAGTAATCCTAACAGAAAAGGGTCCATAGTCTCGCAATTAAGAGTGGGTAGTAATTAATTTTCAATTTATAGCAACGTGGCATTTAATGCGCCCCATAAGAGAACAATTAAAATCGTGTTTTTCATTTTTACTTCTTACACCAATGACTGACTGATTCCCCTCTGCACCAACAACCACTTCTTTCTATTGAATTCAATTGTTGTTTATTTGCATTATTTACCAGCGAGCGGAAAGGTGGAAAATTAAGAAAAATAGAAAATCCTTCATTTGTTAGCCATTAAATAGCAACCAGGCGTTTGATAAGTGAGGAAATGCTTGACCCATAAACATTGCAGAACCAAAAGCATTAGCAGTCATTTTACCAACTGACACACCTACCGCCTATTTTGACTTTTTTTGTATCCCATTTTCGGCTGCTGTTGCTGCTGCTGTTGCTACCTTCTTCATCGGCCTCACTGCCTGCTTATATCGTTTTTTGTTTGATTCCTCCATTCCAGAGGTGGGCAAATTAAATGAAGATTTATTGAAGTGATTTACCGTTCGTTGAATTTTTCATTTATTTATTTATTCATTTTCTAATTTATTGAAGATTTCCTTTGGTATTTTTGCGCTGTTGCTTTTGTTGTTTCCATTATTGTTGATGTTGCTTTGTTTTTGTATTGTTGCTGCTGTTTTTCGATTTTCTATGTTTTCGCTGTTTTTTCTCTTGAATTTTGCAATTTCATTCACTATCGTCTTTTCTATTGATTTTCATGCTGATTTCCATTTAATATTTAGAATTTTTTTTCGCTTTCTGATCTCTGATTTGCTTTACTGCATGAATTTAGCATTTTTGTTGCAGTTGTTGTTGTTGTTGTTGTAGTTGCTTTTGTGTCATGTTGCTTAAAGCTAAAAAATTTTTGATATTCAAAGCGTTCGCTATTTTGATTTTAAATATAAAGAAAACGTTTTTACAGCTCTCTGGTCGTCTGTTAAGGAAATTTGCGACCAATGCAACAGTGGATAGCAACCATAAGAAGTAAAAAAGTTCTCAATGAAATGAAAACTAATAAGGCGGTTTATCTTGACAGATCCTTAGTGCAGCAAAATACATGTACATATACAAATTTAAAGTTTCACTACCTCTAAGTATTTAGTGATAGCGTCATTCAAGTTTCATAATTACAGGAAAGTTTAGCTTAGATATTTTCCACAACCTCTTCACGAAGTTACGAAAATTTTGATGTTGAAAATAGTAAAAATAGCATTTATTTGAAAAATATATAAAGTTATTATTTTAATTTCTTCATCGTGTCATAAGCAAATATTTTCAATCTTCAACATTACCCCAATTCACGCATATCCTCTTCAACCGATCGTTTCCTAGATGCTGCAAAGAGAGCTCTTTTCCCCTCTTTTATTAACATATATCGCCATTTGTATTGAACAAACATCGGATTTTGTCAGGATCTGAATGTGTACCAAAGTACGACAGCTTAACCATAGTTTCTATATGCACACTTTCTTTTCCAACTTATGGCCAAAAATTTGCCACTGTGCGAAGTTTTGAATCTTTCGATGCTGCTTTTGATTATAAAGACGTTTATTTGAATTAACTTTTTCTGTATGGCAATATTTTGTAGCAAAGAAATAAGAAAGCAATGGACTTTTTACGTTATTCGTTTAATGTATTGTTGGCTTCTTGGCGTTAGCTGGTCGACTGCTGACATTTACAGTTGATTGTAATGCGCTTTTTCTTAAGTTCAAAGGATTTCTTATTTGCAGCTTTGCGCTTTGTTTCATTAGTTGTTAAGTGTGAAATATATTTAGCTTTAGCTCTAGTTTAGTACCTAAGACAAAAGGCTTTCAATTTAAAAACGAAAAATGAAATAAAAGAATTCCATTGAAATTTTCTTTCATGAATTTTGTTATTGTTTCTGTGCCCTCAGCATAGAAAATTTAATTTAACAATCAAGAATTTGAAAATAAACAATATCTTTGGAGAAGGAGAAAGAATACTCCAAAATGGTGCCAGCTGTCATTTTTTAAGTCATATGATACAGCCAATTTCAGTACCTTTTCAACGATATATATTACGTTTTTGTACACGCAAGCCTGTTACTTTACAGTGAAAAATTAGATTCGATTTGGGTCAATTAAACAAAAATTGTATACAGTTTCAAGCTAATTTTAGAGATACCACACTCATACATGTTGAGGGTGTAACTCAAATTAATACCGATTTGAAATTTTGGGGGGCTTTCTCACCCTTTAAAAACTCGACTATCAGAAGATCGCGATGCCGATAACTTTACATCAGGATTCTAAGCTCCAAGTTTCATGTTTTTGCGACTGTCAGTTTGATCAGGGCGATTGAAATCCCCCTAAAGATTCCAATTTTAAAATGACGTCTACAATGTAAAAGGAATATACATATATCCAAAATTTCGTGTGTTTCGTTTGCTAGGAAATGATTTTTATATACATAGATAAAAATAAGTATATGTGCTTTGAGTATCTACCCAATTAATTCTTTTAATAAAGAGTCTATGAAAATACAATACCACCTCAATACACTTGATTGATTTTAAAGTAGAAAGAAGGCAAATAATCTATCGTACCAAATTAAAAAAAATATATCTTCAATTTCAGTTCGTCTAACGATTTTACAAAATACTTGAATGCAGTTATTAAATTTGCTATTCATTGAAGAAAAAATTCCTATGAGTGGAACATAAGATATCCTCTCGATATTCATGTGAAATACTATGTTCATGTTACATAGGTCATTGAAAATACAGTAAACATCAATAAAGGAGATTAACTGGAAAAAAGGATGCACAAGCATTCTACCCATCCCATAAGCTTTAAAGAAATCTGAAAATAAAAACAATCCATGACTTTCATGGAACTAAAACCACAATATACACTTACAGCTTTGTTTCATGTGGGTATGTGTTGTATGAAAATGAAAATGTTTGTTTGCGTATGTGCAAAATGTTTTATGCCAATTAAAGTTAATTTGACCACAAAAGGGTCTCTGCTAGCAACAATATCGGGTACAAAAACACAAAATTTAATGAAAATCCGTAACATGAGTTAATACGCTAGAGTTTGAGGTATTTTTCAAGTTATTTACAATATACTTTTTTTTTACGTTAGCTACCTTTATAAGAGGCTTTTCACAAGGGTTTATTTGGATTTTTTTTTGTTCTTCCACATCTGGACTATGCCGAAGATGGAGTGTAACATTGTTATGAGTTTGTTGCATTTGCGGTTGAACAGGGTTCAGTTAACATTTTATTATTAAATTTAATTGTGAAAATAGGATTAAAAAACAAAAAAACGAATATTACAAGAGTGAAACAAAGAAAATTATTTTAGATAAGGAAAATTTTGTTATTAAATTTCTTAATTGTTTTTGGTTTTGGGAAGAACTGAAAATGAGCTTAAGTGAGGCTTTGAGTATATTGCGTTACATTTAAATGCATTGCAATGTGAATTATTTGGAAAATCAAAAGGCATAGCATAGGATGAAACTAAAATATTATTAAAACCCTTCGAGTTTCGCATAATTTTTCTACTAAATGAAAATGGATACAAAAAGACAAGCCATGCTATACAGTTTCATCCAATGCTAAAAGAAATCACCTGTGACCTTTGAGCCAATATGTAAGAGTTTGCAAGTCTGATATGTTTTCTTTTTGCATATACATATATAATATATGTTTAGAACCCAAGTAAGAATGTAAACAAAGCAATCCAAAACTTTTGTTTTTCAACAAATTTATGTAAAAAAAAGTAACATATCATCAGTCTTAGAAATTTGCACTCAGCGGCTCAAAAGTCACTGATGATTTCATTTACCAATAGATTAACCAGTATAACTGGCTTTAACCGTTTTTTGTTTGGATTTTGTCATTTTTTTTTCTAGTCTTATCACACCCTGTTGTGAACAATAATCTCAGTAAAATAATTATTAATCATATTCTGTTCTGATACACCACAAAGAAATAAAGATTGTTTTTTATTGACTATATTTATAGAGACGATAAATTTAAAATTTTTTTTTAATAGTTCGAGCTATTGCTTTTTTAGCCGTTCTAACGTAATATTAATATAACTAAAAGTCAATTAAAACTTATGTCAAAGCATACGATAGCAAGTAAAATATTAGCTCAATTACAATATTGAGCCAGGAGAGATCAGATCGATTTTTAACAGGCTTGGATTATTTGTTTCAGAAAGACTCACTTCTCGTACATTGAAATCGAAAACTATGCCTTATTAAGCAAGATAATACTTAGATATGACAGTTGACAGCCCTTAGCAGTGAGGTGATCACCAGTATCGCTTGATCAATAAGTAAACAGCCTTACAAGTACTTTATCTTATTGTTTTGAAGAAACTTTATCTCATTCTAAAGAGGTAGCTTGTTGTCCCCACACCCGCAAACGTTTAACGCCACCTTACGCCACATCCAACGAAATTATTTCCACATCAAAACTTCACCAAAGTTAATGCGCTGCCGCCAAAAGCAAGAACTTTTTAAGCTCTTTTGGTTTTTGTGCTGCTGCTGCTGTTGCTGCTGCTATACCCAACAAAATCATCAATTAACCAATTTTCCTACCCTAATAGCTGCCACAAATCACATTCCAGCTAAAGGAATGTCAGTCGTCGGTGTTTCACATACAACAACAATAAAAACAACAAAACAATAGCAAATATATAGAAAAGCAAAAGCAACGAGCTCGTTAAAACTTTTACCCAGTTAAAATATTTTCGGAGTAATTTTCCTGAAAAATTAATGAAAATTACACAAACAATTTATTAAAACAAACTCACTCATGATTCAGTCAACATGGTTGGTCGCCATTCGGTTTTTGTGTTGTTGGCAAAAGTATCCTTCCTATTTTACGTTTGCCAGCGATATACAAGTAGATTAGGAGCCAATGCCAAAGTTACCCGCACACACCCAGTGCACACACAAATCGCATGGATTTTGGTATTGGTGTCCCAACAAGACTTATTGGAAATCATGGTGCCTTTGCAATTTTTATTATTATTTTCTTGTAACTTTGTTTGTTTCAGTAAAAACAAACAACAGCGAAATAAAGCAAAAACCCACAAGTAAACAGAAAGTTTTCTTTGAAAGTAAAGTCTCTTTTTACTTATGACATTCTATTTACTTTATGTATTTTTCTGTGAAAAACTTTCACTTTCTTACTCACATCATCATTTATGCGCGCGCGCCCAGGTGATGAAGTGTAGCTACTAACGAGTGTTCAATTGCTGTTGCTGTTTAGCTGCTGCTGTAGATGTGGTTGGAAAAGTCCTTGGAAGTTCTTATGTGGTTTAATAACCTAGGAATTTCTGTGTTCATTGCAATTTTTGTATATCATGGTTATTTGGTTTTCTTTTGGCTCTAATCATAACTGTTTATCATGCTATTTGTATTTGTCTATTTGGGCAACTCCTGCTACATTTTGTTTCATAAATATGTTCTTAATGTGTTGTCTTCTTTGAAGGTTTTCATTAAATTCAACAATGTGAACTTGAAGTTTAAACAAAATTAAGGCAGGTTGTATACAGTCGATTGTTTGAAAATGTGCTATGACTGTGAAAACTTAGTAGAAAATATAGACAACATAAAATTTGAAAAATATAGATAGATAGATAATATATCAAACTAGGTAATTGTGACAATTGTGGAGATTTTCATGTTTTAAAAGACTTGAAGTAACTCATTCAATACGATATTGTCTTATAGTTATATACACCCTTATCCCATAACAACCTCTCAAAGTTATTGACCTTTAACCGCATTTAATTCAAACTTCAATTTATTACTAAACATTCTATTCCAATTCATAATTAAATTAACATGTCAAGTGAAAACCTACAGAACGTTTTATTCATTAAATGCTTAATTTTGACCCAATTAGTAGTTATTATCATGCCGTGCCAAAGACTTTCAATGGCAAAATTTATGTGAACCTATAAGTCGTTGAAAATAATCAATAAACACTTTTGCAATAAGTTAGCGGTTAAGTTTGTGCTGCCATACTATCACACATACCCACCATCAGCACATACTATGCACATACATAGATAAATATAATGCTGAATATAGCAGCAGCAGATACTTAAGAATTTATCATCACAGACACAGATACACTCGCGTACACAAACCTCCGTAAGGACTCAACACTCAACCACATGATAAGCAAATCTGCGCGCTACAGCCACACCTCGGCCCACCATTTATCTCGGGTGTTATAATTTTTGTTTGACATCCTTGGCGTTTAATTAATTGCCGCCACGTCGAGAATCTTATTTTAATCGTATGTTGATGCGCTGTGTGGAAAAACGCCATAGAGCGTACGGTTTATTGGAGCATCTTTGTCGATGCTACTGCTATTGTTGTTGTAGTTCCCAGCCGTTAGTTGTCTCATAAATTTTGTACTTAGGCGTAGGCGAAAGGGAGTTTATTTTCGCTCTCCATACCACTGTTCTACTATTGAATGTGTAACCCTTCTCATTCCATTGAGTATATAAAAGTCAGGCCACGTAACAGCGTATTTGATGATACAGAAGGCACAGTGGGTTCTACGTAATTCAAGGTAAATCTGGTAGATTTGGAGAAAAGTATGAAGCATATAAATTTAGGTTTTATTGGCCGTGTATGTAGTAAATCACTAAGGTATTAATATAAATTCAGAAGATAATAAGCAAAGTCGATGAAGCATTAAGGAAATCATAGAAATGACGACAATGAAGACAACTAAGAAAAATAGTGCAATGTAGTTTATAAAAACAACAAAACAGGCCAAACATTCAGAGCAATGCTGACAGTGTTGGCAAGTAGGTTAATTAATGTAAATGCAAGATAATGAAGACAATAAAGACAATGGATGTAATTGAGACAATTATATTAATGAAGGCAATAATGAGAAAGATTACAATGTGTTCAAAAGAGACCACTAAGTTACTGAGGAAAATGATAGGCAATTTAGATACTGTTGACAAAACCAAGGTCATATAGATAACTTAAATAATGGTAGTAATCAAGGAAACAAAGCCAATAAGGAATGGCGAAGAGAAGATAATGAAATTGATTGAGACACTGAATATAATTAAAGAGAAGAGGTTATAGCTATAAAGACAATGAAGACAGTGAAGACAGTAAAGACATTGAAAACAAACAAAACCTGTGAACATAAGCAATAAATAATAATAAAGAAAAATGAATTAAACCAAAAATAAACCTAACAATATGAAAAGCAATAACTACAACGAACACATGAACATTGTTTCTGTAATTATTGCATGAGAGCCTAAAACAGCCAATTGAGTTATGGTCTGGTCAGCTTTGCACTCTATCATATGAAATTTTATATTTTTCAAAAATTAGTTTTATATAAGCTTGACTATTTTTACTCATATCTATGACAGAAAAATTCATCCAAATTTTTTGAGCTTTTCATGTGTTTAAATCAACTTTTCCCATAGTGCACATTACGCGAACTGTGATATGCTGGCAGCTTTGTCGTTTTACTTCTATTTATTAATATTTTATCCTATGGAAATTATCCTAGTGCCTTGGTTGGCGCTGGCACTTTGGGCTTTCATGAATTATGTTTACGTTTAGTTATTTAGACATGTCGCTCTTGTGGTATCGCTTGAGTGCTAGCAGCACACTACAATGGCCTGATATGACCCAACCCGTTGCAAACATTGCGCAGCCACCCACAACAATAATGCGGTTAGTTTGCCAAGTTTTGTTCCTTCGCATTTTTTCTCTCTCACTGCTTACTACATGTTGTCATCATCAACATCATCGCCACACATAGCGCGCTCAGAACCGTTAGTGTTACCAGATCAAACTGTAATTTTGACTGTTGTTAACAGACCTGCATTGCAGTATCTAACAGTTTCATGTTTTTATGCTGCCTATTTTTTATTTTTTATGTGCGTCTATTTAACACTGTCGTCTACAAAATAAAATCGTTAAACTTCAATCATTCCTATTTTAAATAATTTCAATTAATTTTATAATGTTAACGCTAATATTAATATTGAAACTATTTTCACTACTACTCGCATTGAAACCCTACTTGACTGCAATAATCAAATCGCTTTTTGCACAACGTCTCGCATTGCATAACAGAGAAGTGCATACACTAACAGCTTCACTATGTTAGAAGCCTTAGCGTGAATTGGAAAAACTTTGGCAACACTGCTACAATCAATTTTTTTTCTTAAGCTTTCCTCATTGTCGTCGTCGTCTTCGTTGAAGTCATCGCCGTTTGGGTCGTATGTGCTACTGCCGTTGCTTGTGTTCGTTGTCTCATATTTAATGTCGTAATTCATAAACCCAAGCGAACACATTTACACATAACAAACAGACATACGCACACATATAACCATATACAACTCGCAGAATATCCTTGCATATACTTGCGTAGAATATGTGACTTTACTCCATGCTCATATCCTGTTTAGCTTCAAATGGCTGCTAGACCAGCAACAACAAATTTATAATTTCACCAGTTATGCGAACATGACCAAGTTTTGTGCTTCTTTTGCTCCTGGCTATATTGTATATTCGTCCTTGTAGTGTTTGTCATTGTTGCTTTTGTTGTAGTTGTTGTTGCTGTTAAGTTTACGGGGTCAAATCTTTGTGAATGTTGTTTGTTAGTCGCTGATATGCGAATTAAGTTACCAACTAGAACTCAAATTTCATCCACACACAGCAACCTGTACTGATAGCTTCACATGTGACCTTAAAAAAAAGAGATACAAAAAGGATTCATGCATAAATTTTGTGTTGGTTGTTTTGTAAATTTAATTATAACACGTGACATAGTCAAAAATTAAAAGATTGCATTAGTGTTAACGTTATGGCAAGGTAATGAATTCATTAATTTTTTGTGTGAATCTAAGGGTTTAATTTAATTTAATGGTTAGTAAAGCATTAATTACATATTTTTAGGAGAGATTTTTAAAATTTGTTTATAATAAAATATGTTTCACATGGTAACATGGACTAATAATTCAATGACGTATATATGAATTTATCTCTGTTTTAAATAAAATTGTTTTCGGTGTCAAAAAATCTGGTTATAATGAAAGAAAAAACATATGAGAAGAAACCATATATAAAAATAAAAATTCCATTGCATAATGTAAATTGTTGAAGAAATATAAAATTCCATTCCAAACTTTTAACTGTCAAAGAAAGGTATATTTAAGCTGTCTGTCAAATATAAGAAGATAATAAAAGCTCTGAGATGCTCCCGCTGGAGCTTCCTAGTTGCGTGAATGAAATATTGAAAGTGAAATAAAAACAAATGAAAAAAGTTTCTTCTACTCTGTTAGTTATGTCTCACGCGCTTAACAGTATAATTATATAGCTCTGCTATTTACAGTTACCAGTCCACTTCAGCTCTCAAAAAATTTAATTTTCTGTTAAATCAGACTTTTACTGCATTTTCAGATAAACTATAAACTTATCTTAATTAAAGAGGCCACACCAATTAATAAAACAAAATTGTGCTATCACTGAAACCAATCTAAAATAATCACATTCAATAGCTTAGATACCATTAATACTCATTAATTGCAAGTAAAAGTTCAATGTTTACCAGATGAATAGATACAGCAAATCTGCCGATACAAATGATGATGAGTTTCCTTATATGCCTATTAAAACAAGGACAATAAGCCCACATTTGACCAATTCAAAATGATATCAGTTCATCAGATAATCGGATATTTCATGTGATTAGAATACGCAATATAACAACGCACACTCACACATTTACCTACGCTGCGATGTAAATCAAAGCAAAGCGTATCGTAGTGTAACGAATTGCATGCAATCGCAAACGATCAAAAACGTTAGCGGTAGCATTGAGTCCATTTACAGAGCACAGGTTTTAACCACCTGAAGCGCGTATCATCTTCCGCTATTAACACAGTCATTTGTTATATATACGCAGCATACAACAAACACATACTTAGTCGACACATATACACATGCACACAAATAATACTCACAGATACGGAAGTAACAAATGTCATGCTTAAGGCTGCCTAGTGTTCAGTTCAGTTCAGTACGGTTCGTTTCGTTTCGGTTCGGCAAATAAACATTGATTAATTTGTTGACAATACGTGTGCCTCAAGTGGTGGTAATGATGCGTGTGTGTAAATGTTAATATTGAGTGGGCGGTGAATTGGCATATGTACTCGTATGTAGGTGATTTAGGGAAATTAAAGTGCCAGATATTTTTTCCATTGAAATATTTTAAAATTACACTTACACTTTAATCGTAATAAATTCATGAATTTGAAATTAATGCTGAGCTTCTGAGTGAAAGCCTATAATCAGCTAGTATCATCCATATAAATTTCCCAATTTTCAAAGATCCTTGTAACTTAAGCTAACGAAAACATTTTCACATTCAAAAAATCCGCTATCTTTCATAAGAATCCCACAAATCTGTTATCCCTGTATGGCAAAGAATCCTTTTAGTGTTTTGGTTTGTTGAAAGCATCGGTTGTCGTCAATGCTATGCTTAATCACATCAAATAGGATAAATCATTGACTACGACAACGATAACAGAGCAAAAGAATGGAAGAAGAAAGAAGTCAAGCTTTTTATAAATTACAGCCAACGCATTAAAGCAGGCTAATAACACTGTACAACAAAACTTAAATTTTTGGAACATAATGATATTTCGACAATAAACTGCGGTGAAGGAAATATGTATATGCGTACCGCTGTTTTAATAGCTTAAATATAAATTTTTTTTCAGTGGATTCAAGTTTTCTTATTTTTGTCAAACGAATATTTAAAATCTGTGTAAATTTACATATAAGATCAATGTTGTTTTTAACTTTTCAGTAAAAATCCTACGGGAAATATTTCTTAGAATTTAGAGTTTTTTTAGAATTTCAATAAGAGTTCTCCAAAAAGGGTTTTCTGGAGTTAGATATTCCACAGCCACCAACCGGTTAAGGATAAGGCGTAAACAAATTAAAACTTTTTAGCAAGCGCGAAAGAAGCATCAAAAGCTTGGGATCGTAGCCGTCACTGACAGACTATAACATATTAAAAACACTTTAATTTCAGATGGTAATTAAATTCGGGATACCGGTCTACGTTACCGCTTAAGCCTCTGTTGCTTTTTGTGTTCAAGTTTTTTTTTGTATTCTTTCATTCAATTATTTTTCCGAAATTTGAAATTTTTTTGTGTTGTACAGTGTTATAAATTGAAAGGAAAGGAAGGCAAAACAAGAAATAGATTGGAGTAAGGAAAATGTCAAATTGTTAAAGTAGCTCCAGAGGCATTAGAAAGGTTTTTCTTTCATTAAAAATCCAATTGAATGATTTTGCCAGAAGGTGAAAGAAGAAAACCAAGCCCGTTAAAGTAAAATGTTGGGAACTATAAATGGCAAAGTATTGATTGTCAGTTTTACACTGCTGATTTTACATCAGTATATACCGACAACATGATGCTGAAGTGCTGTTGAAAAATGATTGTGCCTGTTGTTGGCATTAAGAAGAATTATCCAGATGATTCAAGGTTAAAAATTCAAGTATTGCGAGCATCGCAGTATAAATGCTGGAATCGATGAATTGAATTTGAACTCTTGAAATGTTGACTTTGTGAAGTTAAACTTCTTTAATATCGTTGAATAATCTGAGCTTTATTAATAAAAAATAAAGTTTGAAAATTTATCAAAACCGTATGGGAAAGCTTATCAAGAGACTTTTAAAATGATTATGGTTTTTGAAACTAAAGCAAATAAAATAATTGGTAAATTTGGGCAATGGCAGCACTTGAAGAAATAATCCTAATTACTTGCAAAGGTTGTTACCTTTTTCTACTTCTGGGTTTCATTTCAACATGGATAAATACGTTTTTAGTCACACATTTCGTTAGGATAAATAATTCTGGTTTATTGCAGTTTCTTGGCGATTTTTTCCAGAAAAAAAAAACTGGTCACAGAGTCTACAGCATCAAAAAAGAATTTACTTAATTTAAAAAAGAATTTTTAATTTTAAGCAAAAAAAAAAAAAAACGTAATAAATTTAATGAGTTCATTAAAATAAGTTAAATAGTGTCCGTTGAATAAAATAATGTTTCTACAATCATACAAACAAAAAAGATAAATTTAAAAACGTACTATCGTTATAGAAGCAGATTTCCTCAAGCATAGAAAGTCAAGTGATAATTGAAAACCTACATCAAAATCAAAATTGGCAACCAAAAATCCATTAGGCTTAGATTGTTTGATCCAAATAAAGTAATTTTATTTAAATTAACTATGTAACTAGAGAATTTTTAAGAAGATTGTTGGCAGCATAGGATGTACATTTTTCATTCTTTTTATTTGCAAATCTCAAATAGCTCATTAAAATGCAACCATTCCAATCTATCAAAAATCATTATAAACTAAGTGGATTTTTCTTTCTGTCTAATGCCTGTAAAAAGAAAATGAAAATGATATCACAAAAAAGCCAAATATATGCTTAGAGTGTCAAATGTGGAAATGCCACAATAATGGCATGATATAATGAAAGATATAATAACATATTGAAGAAAAAATTAACCCCGCACGCGGTGAACCTTAACAAATTTAATTGGCAAGTTCGGGTTCTCCTGAAATTCTGATTTAGGTTCAATTCTTTTATTTTTCTATTATGTAACGTAGTTTTCGGTGTCACAAAATTTGTATATAATAAAAGAAAAAAGAGAAAAGATAAAAAAAGAGAAAAATTTCAGAAGATAACAAAATTTTGATTGAATACTTTTGGTTGTTAAAGATAAGTAGAATAAATTTTTCAAATTAAAAGCAACCGTGCAAATGGTACAAGTCAAGAATAAACAAAACAAAGAAGAAAACAAAACATTCTATTATATAGATGTTCAAATAAATTCCATTGCATACTTTTAATTGTTTAAGAACATAAGAAGAAACCAAAAATTCTAAAAGCGCGCGCCAGAGCTCATAAGCGTCTCAAAGTGTGGGGAGGCGGAAAGCTTTTAAGCAAAAAAAAAAAAATTTTAATGGAATACTATGATTTTGAGTGAAACAGGAATTTTCTAAATTATGTTTATAAAATATATTTTATTATATTTTTTTATTTTTGATACTAGATCTCAAACTGATATAAAATTTTTTCCAATATCGAATGTTTTTTGTTTTGATAAAAAAAAAACCAAATGCGTCAAAAATTCCGAACTTGACTATTTTCGTGCAAGTGTTCCAAGGTCTTTTTGGACCTTTTATGATCACACAGAAATTTGAAAAGTTCAACTACATTATTTCTAAGTATCCAGAAAAGCTTCGTAAGAATTTCGGTCCTTGGTACAAGTTTACGAAAATGCTGAGAATAAGTGCTTTTTGACACGTTTAAGTCAAAGACCAGAATTGATGGAAAAAGTGTCTATGAGCTTAGGATAAAACTACAAAAATTACATCAGAAATGATAAAAAAAATTTCTAAAAACTTACTTTATATATACCGCATGTAACCACATGTTTCAAATAGCGCTAGCCGCAGAAAACCGAAAATTGTCTTTGTTTTAAGAATGGAGTTTAAATTTTTGCTTTTAAAATATCATTTCAAAGAAATTTTCTATTTTCCAACTTGAAACTTGAGCATTCTTTACTGCACATTTGCAAAATCATAGTAAGCTGCTTAAGTCGCCACATTGAAACACCATGGTCTGCATTGTTGTAACTTAAAACCACATATTAAATTCACTCCAGAACACATATTTTTATTTGCATATCGGGACACTTGGCTGCATGTGTGTGTGCATTTATGTGCATCCTTATGACTGTACATTATAGTAAGTGTGTTAATAATGTGCACATATTGCATGACATTTTTCCCCATACACACGGTATGCACTCATATATAGCACTTGCTGCATTTTATACTTTTGCTCCATATTCGTGGTGAAGCCGTATATATTGTGCCACCTATACTCCCACAAAAATATTGCGACTTTTCACTACAAACATATGCATATTTATATGCTAGTATGTTTGTGAGTGTGTTGGTATAAAATGTCTCCGATTTCCTCTCATTTAATAAAGTGGCACATATGAGTGCTGCACAGTGGACTAAGACAACTGTAAGTGGGAAAAAGCAACTTTTTACGAACTGAGCTTAAGAATTTCATGCTAGAGCGGCAAAGTTCACTCCATAGTGATATGTGTTGCCAGATCTTTTTTTGATTTTTTTTTTCCAAAAATTGCCTTCACTTTCATGTAAACTTGTATTTAAGCCCACTGTATCCCACTACAATATATGTTAAATTCTATACTCTACACTTTGACACAACATTAATAATATTGTTTTTGTTGTATGGTTTCAAATTTTAAATTTTTTTTTTTTAAAAGTAATTGATGATTGTATCCTTCAACACGCATTACAACAGCAGCAGTGGCAACAACTTTACTATCCAACGATAGCCATTAAAGAAGAACGATAATTGTAATTCAAGTTGTTGTCGATGCATGGGTGCGTATATGAGAATGTATGTTTTTTTATACAACACGCGTATGTGTGCGTATCTGAAGGAGAGTCAAATCCTTGTAGCAATTTATTTTGATTCGTATTACGTTGCTGCTACATGGCGAACGTTACACAGTAATCTGAGCATTGACTTAAATCCACTTAAATCATGATTGTTTTTGTTGTTGTTGTTACTGGTGTAGTTGCTGTTGTTGTTGCTGGTGTAGTTGCTGTTGTTATTGCAGTTGTTTCCAATGTTGTTGATATTACCATTGTCTCTTTTTTTTGTTATTGTTGCTGACTTTAATCTGCGGCACTTTATTTCATTGCCTTGAATTGCGTTGCATTGTGAGCACGACGATGAAATTGTGTTATGACTTCAAGTCCTGTTGCGCTTTGATTTTTTGAAGGAAGAATCGTCGCAAATGTGAATTTATTTTTAGAAAAATATTTTTGGAGAATTTTTTGTTTGAAAAAAACTCGATCAAAACCTTAAGAAAAGATCAGCCAAAATTTACAAATGAACCCAGGAACGAAATATTAATTTCGCTCAAGATAATTTTTGTTGGGGAGGAATTCCGTTGAACTGCATTTAATTTCAAAGTCAATAGTAACCGACCCCTATACACCAAATTTTTTGAAAAATTCTCCCTTTTGCTCAACTATTTCATATATAAGGGCCTCGCTATGCTATAAATTCTCCAAAATGCGATATATGGAATTGTCCTAGAGTTTAAGTAAAATTACAATACCAAATAAATATGTTTCACACAAACACTTATAGATCCAAAAGAATTTTTGTGTTTCAACAAAGCGCAAAATTTAATCACGCAAACACTTATAGTATTAAAGACTTTTTAACTTGGCTGCACACACAATTTGGCATAATTCGCATTCACAACACCGCCGCTCTGCTTAGGCGTTGACCGACCACGCAATAGACAGCAGCGCCCATTGAACGCCCACTTTTAAAGTCAGCGCTCTAATTTTAACAAGCGTTTTATTTTTTTATGCGTTGGTTTCATTTGCTTTGCTTTCCATTTCTTCTTTTTTCTATTTTCCCACGCAAATGTTTGCGAGCGTACAATAGAAAAATTTTCCCAACATTACCGCAGGAAACATATTACTCGCGTTCGCAGTTACGACAAAAACAAATATGGTAGATAAAACGAGCAAAACAACAAACATAGCCACAGTTTAGTAACGAGCGCAAAGTCCTCATAAGAAATCCAAGAAAAATTAGTATCTGAACCAGACTTTTTTTTTTTTTTCAGAAAAAGCTTGAGATCTTAACAAGAAAAAATGCCAACAAAAACGAAGTATAAAAACTTGACAGAAAAAAATACTTAAAGTTAAATGCTTAAGCTTACAGCGAAAAAAGCAACCAGCTTATAGGGTGCATTCTGTAAAAGTAAGTGATGCTACAATTTGTACTGAGTGGCATTGTTGGGAAGCTTCAAAAAATGGTTACTTCGTAATAAATTCAAGCAAATAAAATAATAAACGATAATGGGAGAAAACTTATTCTGAAACAGTTTTTACAGGAGAAGAAAAATCTTCATTTCAAATAACATAACGTATTATATCGTTCTAGCCCCTACGTTCAGTACCTTACCGTACAAACTATAGAATACCTTACAATAATACAATGGTAAGTTATACCATAGTGAACCATTCCGTACAATACCTAATCATATCGAACCAAACCCGACCATACCCATGCATATACATATATGTCGAATAAGACCACTAACCAAACTATACCGTATTTTTTCAAATCGTACCGTACCGTTTCTAACCTTTACTCTACCGAACCGTATCGGACTGCCCCATTCCGTACCGACACCTACCAAAGAACTAATTTCATGTGAACCGAATACTTGACATCTCTAGCAAAAGAACAACAGCAAAAAAAAAACAAAAACAATTGAGATTGCATATCCGACATTTTTACTTAACGACAACAACAACAACAACAACGACAACAAAAACACCAATAGCAGCTGCAACAGCAGGAGTGTAGTAGTAAACCACAATAAAAACAACAGCAGCAAAAACGCAGCATGCAACAAGAAATACTACAATTGCAACAGTAAAAAACACAAAGCAACAACAAGATGCTGTGAAGCATTAACAACAACAGCTACAACAACAATAACAGAAACCACAACTCGAAATCAGACAAGCGGCAAGGATATGCAGCCAAATCCTTTTCTGTTGCTGCTACATTGAGTTCATTTTTGTTTTGGTTTTACTGTTGCTGTATTGTATTAGCGTTGGCTCTAGCTTTTTTCATTCTTTTTGTTGTTTCAAATTATCTTCTTATGTACTTGTGTGTGTGTGCGCGCGTATGTGAATAGCTGCCCGCTTGTCTGCGCGTTGTATCTTTGTTTTTTTTTGTGACTCCGATTCGTATCCGATCTCATTTTGTGATGGTGTAAGAAACGTGTTTAGCATGCATGCGAACAAAGTGCGAAAACACAGTACAACATTGATAATTAAAACGAATATACGAGAAATGATGGAGATTTCTTAGTTGCATGGACATATAAAGCAAGTTAAATTTACTTTTTTTCCGAATTTCTACTATAAGACTATGTCTGCATTTTGCTAGTTTGAAATACAAAATTATTGATAAAAGTATTACACACATATTGAGAATTCTATTGAAATATAGTCCCCGTATATTGAACTAAAATTTTTTAAAAGCATATGCATAGAAAATCTGTCACTGTTGTTTTAAGGTCAAAAACTTCTCGTGAAAAATTAGGAACGAACTCAGCAATCACATTTAATAAAGAAAATATTTTAATTTAAAAACCAAGTAATCCAGAAAAGATTGCTTTCATTGAGGTCACTAGTTTTTGCTAAATAAAGAAATCAATATTCTAAGCTGTTTCAAAAGAGCTTTGCTACACTGTGCCCAAAAATTATTTATTTCTAACCATGATTTCTTGCCATTGCATTTCCTATTGCCTATTTCAAAATGTACAGCTTTATCTTCTTACCGTCTAAAGCAGTTTTTCTTAGCCAGAACATAAATCGAGGTCAGTGTGTTGCGGCGTACAGTCAACCCGTATACTGCAAAGTTTTTAGAGATTTGTGTTTTTTGATTTTTGCTTGTGGCCAGTTTTCAATTTCTATCGGTTTCGTGCACTTGAAATGTTATTTTAATACCCTACACACAGGACACGTACATATATCCACTTTGCTATTCCATTTGTTACGCGTTGTGGAGTTAGTGGTAGTTATAGAAAAGTACATATATATATATTCTTGATAAGCGTCTGTCATGATGTCTGTGGAAGTTACGATAACAATAAGAATAAGCGAGATAATTAAATGTGTTATAATAAAATACATTTTTAATCAAAGCTTGAAAAGGTTTGAAAAGAAATTCTCAGTCTAGATAAACGATCCTGCTCGAAAATTTTTTGTGAAAGCTCCTGATTTGTTCTTTTGTGGAGAACTGGACTTGAGTTGACGTGGACATAGAATTTGATTTTGGGAAGTGCACGGTGTGAAATTTGCTTAGCACCTTTAGTTGTCATTTGGTCTAAATTTTTCATCAGTGCGATGAGAATATATTTCGGGAGAGTGAAGGAACTTTTATGTCGTGTAGACTACATGAATATTTTTTTTTTGTTAAGTACCATGATTTTTGTTTGATATTGAAAATGTTATTGCGCGCGTTTTTAATAGGTCTATTACATCGAATCATAAACCATTTCTGAACATAAATTTGGATACATTTTTTTTAAATAAAATTATAATAGCTCTAATAATATCTAGTTATACTAGCCAAATAGGGAACAGTCTCTCAAGTTATGGCATAACAATAAGTATAAAGCACTCGCTCAGATCCCCAAAAGGATATTCGTTGAAAATATAGAGAGAAAGGAGGATACCAACTGATGCCCGCATTATAAATTTGTGAAAAATAAACTGAGTATGTTAAAAGTTGTTATTCCTAATACTTTAATTACATGAGCAGCAATTGAGCAACTACGCCAGCTGCTCCATATTTTTGCATGAGAAAATTTATAGAATTTTAAACTTTCTTCATTATAGATGTGTATATGTGTTTGTGTATTACTACATAGAAAACACATAACAAAGTTAAAGCACAAACTTATCTACATGTGTGCGTTAGTTAGTGCAACGCAGTATACACTTGCGAATTCCCATGCCAACGAGTTATATCCTCTTGCCATTTTTATCTGGACTGTTGTACAAAGTCAATGGATCTTATCAAAATTTTACTATTTACCCACATACATACACATCGCCATAACTAATTTGCAACTACATGCGAACAGAATGAGGAAGTGGTACGGAATGTATGCGAGGTTTTTGACAAGTCTGACGAGACTACTCGCTAGCTACTGCTGTTGCATTTAGTACAGACTGACTGACATATGCAGCAATGCAACATGCTGCGAGTTGTTTGTTAGTCAGTTGGTCGGTTCTTCAAGTGTGAGTTTTCAACATAATTAGTTCGGCATTTGAAGTGTGTGCGCGCAGTGTTGTGCTGCTTTTGTGGTTATAGTTGTTGTTGTTGTTGCCTTAATTCTTAACCCCCGCATTCATAATCAAGAGGATGAAAGTGCATTGAACCAATTTCGTGGTCTAGACCAACAAGGAGTATAAGAAAAACAATAGCAATATATATATACATATACGCATACAATAACATATCATAAAGCACTATGACATTCTTTGAATGGCGGTTATTTCATTAATAAGGAATTAACAATTAAAATGTGATTTGTATAATAAGGCGCGTCCTTTACTAATTTCCTTCAGAAAAAAAATGTCATTTTATAAAAGTATTTCTTTCAAATGAAAGTAAGTGCAATTTATTTAAAAGTAAATTAAAAGCAAAAGGATAGTGAAATTTTCATACATTGTAACTATATCCGATTGGTACTTTTCGGTCAAATTCTCCGAAGACTTGTCATTTTGTAGCCATTTGGATTATCGAGTTTATCGAAACATAATATGCAAGTTCTAAGGTTGGATTTTTCTATGAAAATGGTTTTGAACTTCGAGCTTGAACTGATTTAGTTCCGATAAATTCACGTATTTTGAATTTTTGTATGATTCTGAAAAAAAGAGTTCGAATTTCAATTCGGTTTCCGAAGCGAATTAGAAACGGTATCAGAACAGGCCTGAGTATTTAATTCATAAATTTTTTTGCTTCTCGTGTTTTTGTGACGGTGTGATTGAAAAAAAAAACGACCGCATTTTCCGTATCCTCAAAAACATAATGAACCCCCTTGAGATTGGGCCCGGGACTACCCTGTCTATAAGCGGCTGATTATAGCAATATATTTATATGGGAACATGTGAAGTTTATTTAATTTATTGTTAATTAAATCAAAATGAAAATGGTTGACTTTCTAAAATTAGCAGCGTCTTCACTTGTGGAATCATCAGCTTTTCATTTTGTTCTTGTTGCTCTTTATTATTGCTGCTGTCAGTTACTACAAACGCCTGTCTGTCCATAACTGCGTGCATCTCTCTGCGTGTCTACTACTTGCGATGTACATGTGAATGAATATCTGTCGTGTCAGTTTGGTTACAAAAGAATTTCATATGCTGCGTCATAATAATTTTCGACGTACGTCAGCAGTCAATTTAAGCGCGTTGCATTCCAATTTGTATTTGCGCATACAGCAGTGTAATGACGCAGCAAGTGAGTGTGAGTGCGAGTATTTGTGCTTCATTACTTTCGTGTGCGTTCAAATGCATTCCGGTGTGCAAGCGCATCAAATATTGACAGCAGCACTACCGGATATTGAGTCAATGCAGCATCCGACCAGTTCATAATTTGCAAACTAAAATGTGAACATAAAGTGTATTGTCTGTCTGTTGCCCAGCTGGAAATTAGTGAATGTCAAAATTAGATTTATGTTATTAAAAGCTACAGGACACAGATAGATATTTTTCAAATTCTCAAGCGATTTGATAAATTTACGTTGAGTGAACTTAAATTTTTTTTTCGAAACTCTTTTTTATAGATAGTTAAAGTATTGCACAGTGGGCTTTAACCAAGCTTAAATGACAAGTTGAGTTACTACAAAAATTGATATCCAAAACTTTAAATTTAGATTTGTGGGCTTTTAGAACTAAAGTTTTTAAAACGTTTCAAATACGGCTATTTTCTTGGCAAAATATGGCTCTTTCTCAGGACTTCGACTACCTAGCGAGTTGAAATTTGGACTGTGGTGCTATCTAATAAAGCACTTTGACCTGTCAAAACTTGAACAACATCGACTCCAAATTACATCCCAATAATTCCCAATTAAAGTTTTTGTAGTAACTAACACTTTTATTAAAAGTTGGTTAAAGCCCACCGTTATTGATTAAGTGTTTTTCAATATCAAAAGGAAATATAAAATCGACATTTGAGATCATTTGGTACGTTTAATGGCACGCAGTTCCACAATAGTTGTTATAAAAAATTTTCTTAAAAATGGCTTAGTTATTTCGGTAAAAAGAAAAATACTATTACGATAACTTGATTGTTGTCACCTTTGACCTTAAATATCTTTTAGTTAAACACGTATTCGGTATATTCTAAATGCGACTTATGAAAATCTAATATGACTATTCAACTGCAAGGAATCAAGTATTAGTTTTTTATATAAATTTTAAAATAAAAATTAAGAAATTAATTTTTCAAAATTTTAAAATGTTTTTTAAAAAAGTGCACAAAATTTGGCAAACTTAAAAAACTTTTCCTTAAATAAAATTTTTCGTTTACATTAAAAAGTTTATTCCTACTAGGTGTTTTGTGTCTGCGTCTGTGTGCATTTAATTAAATTTTCTAAAATGAACTTAACAAATATTTTTAAAAGAGATCATGTTGTTTTCAGTGCAGAAAATTTAAACTGACGATGCAGTAAATTGGGCATTCAGTCTATACTGGCAGCTTTTGTTTTTGTTTTTCAACAAAATACCATCATTTTATTGCGCTGCCACTATGGTTGGCTCTTAATTAAAAATTTCGTTTAAATAAAAAGTGTTAATATATACTATTTTTTTTTCATTATTATAAATGGGTGTGAAAACTGAAACTATTTGGGTAAATCCGAGTTGAGTATACAATAGAAAGAAGTAGCTAATTAATTGAGTAAATAAATGCTGAGTTCTGGTGAGTGAAAATATTACACAAAAAATTTACTCTAAATTTGCTTAACTCAAAAACACAAAAATGTCATATGTAAGTATACCTACAGAGAACCAAAAATCGAAAACTTGAAGTGACATCGGAGGCGCTAAAAATTTTCTTTTGACTTGGTCTTATTTTCCAGAACACTTTGCTTAAAATATCAAAATATTATTATTATTACACAAGTTTTAGCCAGTTGAATAGCTTTAGTTTTCTATGGAACATAAAAGTTACCTCAATTACATTTTAAAAATGCAAAAAATTTTGTAAAAATATTTGACAAATTAGTAATTTGAGCAAATTTTTAAAAGTAAATAAAGTATTTTAGAGAAAAACAAATTTGAAAAATTTATATACTAAGTATAGTATATTGTATAAAAAGTATTCGGAATTAAGATTTCTTTTATTAACTTGGCTTTAATTCTAGAGGGATAAAAAAACTATAATGAAAATTATTTAAGCGTCATAAAGCTCTTGCGTAGAGCCTAAATTTGTGAAAATACAGCTCTTAGATTTTGCAGCACGACAATGCACAATCGCGTAAAGTAGAAATTGAGCAAAAGTTTTAAGTTAAAAATACAAAAAAAAAAAACATCGACTAAGCACCAAATTCACCTGATATGGCCCCTTCTGACTTATTTTTGTTTGTCTAAAATTACTGCTTCGATCAAGGCGCTTTGAGTCGATTCTCTGAACGAGTTGAAAACTATTCCTCAAACAGTCTACGAAAAAATGTATAAAGGACTGATTGCAAGCGGTGGTACTTACTTTTTTTTTTAGTGGTATAGCAGTAGAACTAAAAATATTTTTATTTTCATTAACTTTCACTGCAGCTGGGGACGTTATAGTGTGAAAAAACTTTTGGGAATTGATTGTTGAGCGTTGTGTTATATTTCTAAAAGCTGGAACATAAGTCGCTCATAGATTTAAATAATTTACAGTTGATTGAAAATAAAAATGTTTAGTTTGAGCTTAATGCGCATTTCAGTGATGGTATTCAGATTTCAGCAATTGCACTAAATAAAGAGTAGGAATATAATTTCTGAAGTTCGCACGTTTTTTTGAAAACTAATAAAGCAAGGCTATAGTTATTAATTTAAATGAAACATAATTCAATATAAAAAGTTCACACTATAAGATTGTTATCACATAAGTATATTGGATATTGAGTGCACAGTCACTGATATTTTGCATTTTAAGCCCTGAATATCCTTAGACTTAAAATTCTTTTCCTTTTGAGTTACACAACATTTACATTTGAATTTTGAAGAAGTAGTGGAAAATTAATGTCTGGTCTCATTAAGACATTTTTCATTATATGAAAAATTTGAACCCGAACATTTGTAGGGTCTCTAATGGTATATATAAAAGATGATTTTAACAGATACCCATTCCAATATTTCTTGTTTCATATCGTACGGAGAATCGCAAGAGTTTTGTATTTGGTTGTATTTTTATTAATTCTTAACAAAGAATCTACGGACTTTAACAAATTCATTTTTGTCTCCTTCATTTGTTGCAAAATGTAGCACATTTCTATCAAGCAAAATAAAATGAAGAAGAATTTAACAAAAAAGTACAGTTAATTCATGCTACCTATAAAATATTTTTTTGGTGGGTGGTTTTGAAAATGAACATTCTCCTTAACTGTCAGCTTGAAAAAAAGTTCACTTTTAGTGTAGCGTACTCACGAAAACTTTAAGTGTATAAATATTTACATGAAAATTGCTGAGTGAGTCAAAGGAACCGTTGAAGAAAATGGAAATTTAGGTACTTTATTTTTTTGTTGGTGCAACACTTGAATTTAAACGTGCATCACTCAAAAATAAGAGACACTCCCCTGTATAAACTACTTTTGTTACTATGATGCTACTAACTCAAACTGAGAAAGTGTAAAGACATCAAAGCGACTACGTAGCAATATTTGTCTACCGTCAAGCAGACAAACATACGGACAGACAATTTGGACGCATGTAGATGCAAACACGTACATGATATAACCCAGCAAACATTTTTCAATTTTTCAAACTACTAAATCATGGCGTTGCATCTGCAACTGACTATAAGTTTGTTCGCCAGAATTGATCAGCAAAAAGTCCATTTTCAGAATAATACTATGCTTACACAGTTGTAAGAAAACACTGTTGGACTATGTTATCGTTTGAAACTCTTCATCATGATTCATACGCAAATCGCTTAGTATAGGATAGTTTCTCCAAAGCAAAATATTGCTAGGCCTCAAAATATGAGCTTGCGCGCGATCAATTTCATCGCTTTGTTGATTGAAATATGAAGCTTAGACGATTTAAGATTTTGATTGGGAAACATTATGTATGGAGGTTTTCTTTAGATATATTTTTGTGTTCATTTACATGGCATGTTGCAGTAAATTCCTGCATGACAAACTCTTTGTCACATCAAAAGGGTAACGGCAACGATATTCATATGTTTGAAATTACTCGTATCGAGAATAATGTTAACGATACTTTATATGACAAGAATTGTACCGATTCCTACACTAAAGAAAAATTAGTTTTCTTAATGCTTCTTTTTTGTTGTAAATATCATATCCAAATACACGCCACAAAATATGACGCTGCTACTTATTATTGCTTACAGCAGCATATCAAAGCTTCAAAATATCGCTAGTAAAATAGTATCGCTTAACATCATTATATTTATATTTCAACGAACTTTTGTGCAGCTTCGTTGCGCACGAAAAGTAAATAGCGTTGTGTCTTCAATCCAGCCGGAAACCATGCCGCAAAATTTCCATTATTTGCAACAATTGAGCGCGTAAGAGTCTCTACAGACAACGTTCATTCGCGTTGAACTTGCAGCTGAAAAATTTAAATATCAAAGTAACGTAAGCGAACGCGTTTTAGTTGCGCATTTTCAAGGCTGGTTGCCGTCATAGGGCACAGTCATGATGTCGATGATGATGCCGCTGCTGATGTTGTCTCAGCTGAATTGCAACTGCAAGTCAGTATTACGGTACATATAAGGAAAAGTTGAGTAAATTTTAAAATTAAACTTTAAGGTTTTCATCAATGTATTTTGTGTTTTCGTTCGTACCGAGCACTGAAGTTTTATGAAAAGCTTTGAATGGAAATTTATTTCAAGCAGCGTATGCAAATGAAAAATTTCCTATCGGAGCTGATGTTGATGTGCTTTATGTTGCATTTTTGCAGTTTGATTGGGCAACAATGAAAGTTAAAAACCGACTTGTAAGCAATTGCTTTTACTGCAACTGGCAACTTCAATTGAGCACTCTAATGCAGTGTAATCATAGGTTTGGCCACAAGAGATATAAATGTGAATTTTGGAATATACTTGTTTGCATTTTAAGCTTTGGTATATTCAACTTAATTGAGAGAATGAGAATGTCAAATTATACAATCTGATGAATTAAAAAGGCACAACAGTAAGATGTGACTTCTGTTTTTCTCTTTCATTGTGCTTAAGGTATATTACCAGAATTATTTACTATGTCGAAAGGAGCAGAGTCAGCTTTCTTTTGCCTCATAAATTTTTCTGAAGACTTTTTTAAACCACATTCTAATTTGCAGCGATTCCACGAAAAGTTTTAGGTAACAATTTCTTAGATTTTTGAAGAGAAAAGTAATATCGTAATAATATTTCTACACCATTTCGCTTTAAAAGCTTTCTATCTTTTTTAAAGCTCCTGAATCCATATTGAACTGATGCGCGTGTGCGCTTGACCCCTACAAATCCCCGTATGTGTGGCGAATTTTTTGGTAAGAAGATTTTCTGAGTTGTAGTGGAAATCTTCATTTACAAATAATACTTTGAAACTACAGGTAGCCTGAACTAATTAAAACCCAGGTTGTTCACGTTAGCGAAATTGTTCACGTTAGCGAATATTAAAATTTAAACCAGAATTTATGCAGCGCAGTCGCTGTAATGTATTTTGCATCAAATTTTTATTCTTCATATCATTTGTAACAACAAAAACTTTAAAAGAAACAAAAAACTTCTTCATGAACTAAAGAAAATGAAAATAAAAATGCATAAACAGTCCTTTGCGTATTGCATGACTGAGTTATGTCTTGCTACAAGGTAGTCAATGCAAAATTTAATTCGTTCACGTTACCGAGTTGTTCACGTTAGAAGGTGGTCACGTTATCGCGACTGCACTGTATAAGTTGCTTTTTATATTAAAAATATTTGTCGATTGTCAGTCAAACAAAACTTTAGTGATTTTTTTTTCGAATTCTAGCCAATGTTGAGTTAAGAAAAAACTTTGCATTAAAAGAGGACCGCTGAACAATATGTAAAGTTCCATAAAATCTTAGCAGAAACAATTTTATTTTTTCGATTAATAATAACTGAAAGATATCCACTTAAATAGTTATATCTACTTAAATACTTGGCAAATTTTTAATTTCATTTTGCTGGTTTTTTTTTACAGAATTTTTAGCAAAAATATTTGCACTTTGAGTACCTCAAATAAACAAAAACAAAAAAAAGAAAAATTGCTGCTGGAATAATATGTTTTATTGCTTAAAAAAGCTTGAAACTAAGACAAAATATTCTAGGTTCAGGAATTTATAATATATATTGAATTCACGCATTAAAACACGCATGCTTGCTACTAAACAGGATATGTTTCAATACACTCAATATGACAGCTTTACACGCATATATATTGTGACACCTTTCAAATGCAGCTGCATGCTATAATCGGCTGTGTTCGCATAAATGTGCACTTGCATGAAACATGCTTGTTTTATGTAAATTTCATTTTTAACTTTTAAAGTAGAAAAAAAACTTACTTTTCATTTTCACAAATCTTGGACTTTTAGTGACGTCCTTTTTTTTAAAAGACGTCCTCATTTTTTCGTTTTCACTAAATAGTAAGAGACCTTCTGAAACTCGGAGCACGCGGCTATAGCCCCCTTTAGCTCTACCTTAAGCCTGCGCTGCCTGTAATTATATTTCCTGAAAGTTCCAAAAGGACACCTTAATCTAGATATTTATTGTGTTATTATTGTCATGTTGTATTTTTTTTACCAACTGTTGTTTAACTGCTGTTTTTATTGTTGTCGTCGCAAAAGCAATAACAATTAATGACTGTTAATACTTTTATATTATTTAACGCAATACAATGGAATACAAAATAAAAGAAAATAAACCAATGTAGACGACACACAAACACTTACAGCGGTATATGCACAATTGAACACATATAATGACAATCTGATAAGATATAAAATGTAATAAACGTTGTTACAAATACACGTAAACAACATTTTTATTTACAAATACAAGCAAGCAGTTTTTGATAAATAAAAAAGAAAGAAAAAAAAATTCACAAAGCAGCATTAATTTTAAAGAACAAAATAGTCATTAAAAACTCTCTAATAATAAGAAGAAGATAAGAAGTACCTATGCGAATATGGAAAATATTCGGCAGAGTTAAAAGCATTTGCGCTCTACAGCAAAGTTAGTTTTTATGCTTCGTGAGAAGATCAAGAATTTGAGGAGTACACCGCAATTGTCACTTTTCACCATATTGCGCAAATATTTCATACATAAAAATATGAAATTCGACATCATTTTCAATTTTTTTTATTGAATATCACAAAAATCGAAAAGCACATAAAAATTAAACAGAAAAAACAATAAAAATAAAACAAAAAACTCATATTAAAATAAAAGAATAAACAAAAACCATTTTGTTAATATTATGGCAACACATCCGTTTCCGTTCGCATTCATTATTTGAGTTGAACTCAATATCAATTTGGATTCAATTCATTTCATTACACTATTTGTTTTTTCTTTCGTTGTTTTTATTGTTAATTTCTTTGTTATAATATTTTATGGATTGAGAAAAATATTTTGTGTTTATTGGCACAAAAAGCGCACAGAAATTATTAATAACTTTTTCTTAATTCGCTTTTTTTTGCTGTTATTTATGTTATCGCTGTCGTTTGTGCGTAAATTTGTTCTATTCAAAAGGTCATGTCGTTATTTCGTCACATTTAATAAGTTAATTTCGCCGAAAGTATTCTGAAAAAATAAAGAATTGGACAAAATATTCCATAAACAAAATGAAAATGTAATGAATGTCATTAAGTTATTTACCTCATTTATTTTTATGAATTGACAAATTTTCGATGGTAATTAATAATTATTGTTATTATTTATTATAATTGTTTGAAACTTATATGAATTGGCAAATGCAATTGACAAAGTTAATGTATTTATGCTATATTAAAGAAAGTTTTAAAAGTGATTAAGAGTTTGTGATAGCCTAATTTATGCTATCGATATCAATAACATTAAAAAGTTTGATAGTAAGCTCAAGAAAAACATATCATACCAACGTTTTTTAAATGAGCAAGTTTAAGTAATGATTCGATATCAAATCTATTTTCTTTATTTCAATAAATTTGTAATGAAAATCAGACGCAGAAGTACTTTTTTCTTAAAATTTTTCTCTATTGATATTTCCAGTATCATTATTTAATGCTTTCCCAATATTGTATTCATATGCTTGGTTTAATTTGACGTTATGGAACTCTGTTGATGTAACTACTTACGTTTACCCTTAACCCCCCGGTTTGGGCTCTTATTTCGAAAAAAAATTATTGCACCAATCGATAGTGAAAGGTCAAAAGTAGTTGTTGCATAATAAAAATTTGGTGAAATAGAAATTGGACCATTTCTACAAAAGTTATGTGAAAAATTTTTTATTCTAAAAAAGTTTTTGAGCATTTTTCGGTAGTTAGAAAGCGCTATACATATATCCATAAACGTTCCCACCAAGTCATTTCCATTTTCCAGCTTAATTGACTATATTTTTTTATATATATTTACCACTTTAAATATTCCCAATTTTTTTTCATTACAACTAAAGATTTTTATTAATATGACTTAACTTCGAAATAAACAAAGTAAATAGTTCATACACAATCGTTGTGGGAGGCTGAAAGTGAGTTAATAAAAATGCCTCCCCTCTCAATTGTATAAATACATACATGGGCAATGGCAATAAAAATCAAACAAAAATCATTAATTTTATGGTTTTACAAGCAACAAGCGTCAATTCAAAATGTTTACATGCAATAAAAAGATTGCTTAAGGACATACACGCACACACACACACATGCATGCACACATTTTCATACAACTAGTACAATATAAACTGTTGCCAATAACGTCTAATTGTTTCCTTAATGGCTAAAAGAGAACAAAAGCGCTGAAGTAACAACAACAAATTCAAGCGATAGCGGAAAGACCAACAGCAACAAAAAACAATAAAAAAAAAACAAAACATTAATTCAGTCATTAAAAGTTTATGCGTACGTTTGTTTGTTTGTTCGCTTGTGTAAGTAGAGTGTTACTAGTGTATTAGTGTTTAATGTAGTTTATTGGTGCGTTTGATGTGTGCAAGTGTATGGGTTTCGGTATAATTTAGATTGGTAAGAAAACAATTTTATTACATCTAAAACAACAAAAAAAAAACAACAACAATCGATAATAATTGCTTAATTTTAACGATTGTTGTGGATGATTTCGTAACGGCTTGCCAAGGGGCGTTTTGGGAGGCGCGTCTGTAATTTCATATGAAAATTTTGGTAAAACTGAAATAGAATTTTTGGAATCGTCGCAAGTGAGTGTTTATATTTTGTTGAACAGTGAAACGGACTGTTTGTTTTTGAATACACTAACAATGTATACTACTAATTGAATGGTGAAAGCTAACACTTTTAGGGTACAACCCTTAGACGAATGCTAGCACAGGTGAGTGGGATGGAACTAAACATTGCCATGTTCTAATGACAGGCTTTTTATCAGTCATAGAGCAACGTTAAGGATAAGATTCTGGTTTGGTGTAAATGTTATGGCTTAGAACTTCATAGCACTATAATTAATTAGTTTTTTACTAAGCAAACTTTCTAACTGCAACTGGAAATCTATATGTGGTGTTCATTTTTAAACATATACTTAGTTTTAAAAAAACTTCAAAAAATAGAGAAAATGAATAAGAGATAGTTAAGAGAAAACAAAAAAAGCTATGAAAGTGTAGTACCATGTCAAAACCAAGAATTGAACTGGAAACCTCTGGATTGTAAGCACAGTATACTTCCCTTGTACTACAAGGCGAGTGATTCCCGATGACTGATCTAAAGCCTATGAATTATTTTTGCTCAAATTCTATAACGATAGTGCCCATTTATCACAATAGATATTCCACGTCATTGGCTATTGTCCTGATAATTTGGGTCTCATGTTATGATTCGCTCGTTCTGAATATTAGCAGCTAAAAATTTGATAATGATTCTTGTTAGATATAGATAAACTGCGATCATGTTTGATGTATTGTTACCCAAGTACGTCTTTCATATCGAAAGCTTTCCAATTATCTTCGTCAACGATCATGCAGTAGTCTGCACTGTCATCTCATTCATCATTCCTGGATATATGCTGTCAATATGTAATTTATATTTCCAGATTTTATACATGTTAAAAAAGGTTTTTATTTAAACAAAAAAGGATTATAAAAAACAGTTTTTTTTTGCACGAGTCTGCCGAAAGCTAAAACATTACTGACAAAAATAAAAAAGACGATTTGAAATCGTTTTGATGAACAAAAGGAAATAGTAATCATGTGCCTTTATATTTTGTCCAATGAAGTCTGGTTACTTTTAACAATCCAGGAACATTTTTTCTGGTTGCTCACCATTTACCTACACCTTATATATAATCAATATACCAGCAAAACTATTAGTTATTTTGACTCTGGGCCTGAAGAAGCTCGGATTACTATGCGGCTAATGCCTTACGTTTTCCCCTGTTGTTTCTATTTCAATAGCTGGATTTCCATACTTGTGCTCCAACAATTGTATCTTATGCTCTTCTGATCTAAAGTAATTTTTAAGATATTTGCTGTAGCATTTGCACCCTGATTTATACAAAGTAATTCTGAAAGTATTACCAAACCTCCCAAATCGCAAAATAGCACATTGAAAGGTTGGAAAAATTTCATGTTAATAATACTCAGAAGGCTTGATAATCATTTATTATTCTTTTGTGCTCCATTTATTTAAGGCAAAAAATTGCACAAAATGAAATAGGTAAAATAATTTCTTAAAAAACTAGACCCTATTTTGGTAGATTTTTATTAGGAATAAACATGAAAATATCATTGAAAAAAAAAAACAAGTATTTTTAAAAAATAAAGTAACAGAAATCAATTATTATTAGGAAAAACATTAAAAATATCGCAATTGAAACTGCTATCATGAAGCTTTAATTATAACAACACCGACCAGTGCCATAATTAATAACTCTGATTTATCTCAAAAATCTTATTTCCACTTAACGTACGCAGAGCGAAGTATTAACTTCCTTTTTATTAATTTTAGCTAACATGCGTACGATAACAATTGGCATATGAGTTATAACTTTAACACACCTCATAAGTCAAGTTGACAACTTTGTCTCATTATGGTAACCAAAAGTTGAAGGTAGTGCCTTCTCCCTCTAAAGATTTCAAACTAACAACCTACGCGTGCCAACAAAATCATAGTGTTTATAAAGAAAAATAAATATTTGCGTGTCAAATGGTAATTCTGGAAAGTCAAAAAGTTAGGGGAAAAAAATGATTTAACTTTTAATTGGCGTTAAAGGAACTTAGGCTTTTTTTTTTTTGCTGGTGAAGGACTATTATTATTTTTGTTACATAAACATAATTATTGAAGGCGAAAAAAATTGCTTTGAGGTGGATTGTATTTTGACTTCATTACAAAGCAAAATTTTAAAATATATCGCTAAAATAATTTGAACATTTTTATCGTATATGAAAGTGCGATAGGCAAAAAGCTTACAGAATTTGCGGATAACGGTAACAAAACTGTGCAGGAACTGATTTTAAAGAATAGTTTAATATAAAGTGCACCTAATTCTGTTTTTACACGGTAATTGGTTGCAGGAAAACGCGTGCAAAAAAAAAAATTAAGCCCAAAAGATTTTGAATCGTGCTAAATGGAATAAAATCGTGTAAAAAAATTTAAAATTTGTTTATTTTCAAACCGTGTTAAATCAAAACCTTGTAAAAAAAGACCGTGTAAAAACAGAATTAGGTGTATTTTTAAATTCCAAAAAAATTCTTATTTCTGATCATGAACATTGAATTTATAACATTATTATAGACAATATTGTCATACTAAACTTTATGTAATTTTGTGCATTTCTTTTCCATAGGAAATATCGAACAAAGTAAAAGAAAGCCAAAATATATAAAACAGTCGTCAAAAACATTGAGTCATTGATTACCCAAATCTTGCTCAAGATTGTGGACAAAAATCCATAAAATTTTTGGTGTTTACAAAGGATCACAAAAGGTTTTTTTCGACGTGCTATGTTATTTGCAGCTAAAATTGCTCCGTCAAAGTTTTGAGATTTTCAACCTATAATTTAATTATAACAGAATTTCTGTTTAGCGTCTCTTTTCAATTATTTATTTGAGAAATATCCTTTTAATCCTTAGGTGTTTTATTTTTTTCCCATAAACCTTAATTACTTAGGAGATTTTTTCTTAATTAATGGGTATTCTAATCACTTTTGGTAAAATTAGTTATAATATTTATGTGGTATTTCCTTTGGTTTTATGGGCTGGAAGCTCAACTTTTAAATTCAATTGCATTTTCAGAAAACCCGAAAAGTAAGATCAACCTTAACAAAAATAGTAAACTTGCTACTGTTGCACAATGTAGAAGAAACAACTCTACTTTGCCTATAAATAAAACCACTTAAAAAGTCGAAAATCAACAAAACAAGAGGGAAACATTAAAGAAGTATTCAGTTGTTATTACTACTTTATTGTTGTCATTGTTGGCAAGCAACATTTTGTTGTTGTCCTGTTAAAATTGTATATTTTAATCTTGCAAAGGACAAAGTTCGGCTTTGAGCCAATTTCCTTAGCGTAGGTGGAACCTTGCCTAAAGTTATATGCTGTAATGTATATGAAGACAACAAATAGCATAAAAATTGGTTGAAAGATATTTTCGACAGTTAAATGTATGGCGCCACACGGTGGTCAAATATTTATAAATTTTTGGTAAAACTCAGTTTTAAAAAGTGTCAGCTGAATAAAGAGTTATATATATTTGAAAATTGTAATGGATGGCAGTATTTTACAAACATAAAATAAAAATGTATTGACACCAACAGTCTTATCTTCTTGTGTGTGCCATATGTCTTCACGGGGTTTAGATCCTGCATAAAATTCTTCCAATATGCACGATCAGCATCGAGTGTCTGCCGTTCTCTCCAAAATTGTACCGAATAACGTATTTCTGATGAATGATTTATGAAGTCGCGTTTTCTGCTACCCAGAGGTTTTCATTCCAATGTTCGCCGGCAGACTTGAGTTAGTGATTTTCACAAAATATGCCCAATCCATTTCCATTTTCGTCATTTGATGTGAGTAGAAATCGGATCTTGACGCCATCTGGTGAATAATTCGAGAATGGAAATGTTCCTTGGCCACCAAAATTTTCAGAACTCAGCGAACAAAATGCCGTGACTTTTATCATGGTTAAATGAATATAAATTATAATCATAAAAATATTTTAATTAATTGCCTTTGTGTCGAGATCTTATATTAATAATTTTATAGTTGAAGATTTTCCACTTCAAGGACTGGAATTCATTTGATTTAGAGTTTAAACCACTAAGCAATTTCTAATAGACTTTTTAGTTTTATAAAAAATTAATATTATCTATATCATTTTATTTCAAAGCAAATCACTGTGCAGCGTTTATTCGAAACCTTTCATGCAATGACACAAAAAACTTCAATGTTAGCATAGGAAAACCATGTAAGAACTTACAGACACGTTGTCAAATTTATGAACCTTTGTCACGCATAAGACTGACGAAAGATTTCAGTTAAGCAATTGAATGACAACAACATCCAACATCACGTCAAGCAATCAAATATTCAAAGTCAATAATTTTGCGGCAAAATATTGGCAGAAAAAAAAAGTTACCCCTCTCACGAATAAATGCATCCAAAAACAGCATAGAAAAAATATGCTTTGCCAACCTGATATTACGACAAGTTGAACAACTTATTTTAGTTAAAACACAAAGTTCAACATAAAATTATGCCAGACAATGGCAAACAACACGTCTGCAACATTGTCTGCACGATAACTCAACCCATACTCTCCAACGTACAGCGATTCCTTAGAACCTTAGCGCACCCACTCACTCAGTACGCCAACATCATAGACTATAGAGTTCAGTGCAGTTTATTTCACTTCAGTCATGTAGTGGCCTACTATTAAACCTGGCCAAAATAAATTGTACGTTTCCGGGCAATTTCCATGTAAAGTGTTGGCTTTGGCGACTATTCAGAAATGTGTTTGGTGCCGGTGCTGGTGCCGTTGCCATTGTACGCTGCTGCTGCTGGTGCCATTGTACAAATGCCAAGCCAAAGAAAATTTTGTCGACACTAAAGCGTCAGCAATCAAATAAATTGCGACGTGACCGAAAATTCACATGTCATTGGGAAAAAGTCTCATTCTAAGCATTGCAGTCTTCTGAGTTGTGTAACATTAAGTTTTATTGAAATAATGAAACGTTTACATGGGAAAAATTATAATGTTTTAAACAAAATTTTATAGAATAATTTAATTTGTTGGTAAGGGGTTTTAGCACGAGCACCGACCGAAACTCTGAGTAATGTATATATGAGGATAAGTAAGTCACTTAAAAGCTATTTATTTATTGTCTAAATTTTGAAGAGAAGTTATATTTTTAGAAAAGGATAAGGTTGGCCGGATCTTGTTGCACAGCTGTCTGAAAACTCGAGCAGCACCTTTATGAAAGATACCATTAAACTTAAGCCCCTTGCTCTAATTTCCATGACTGTTATAAAATTTAACGAGTGCTATAAAAACTTTAAAGACGTATGAAAGTCTTGGAATTATACTACTTATAACTTTTAAATTGAAATACATATAATCTTTCGTAGTTTGTAATACTTCCTTCAAGAGCTTTTTGCTTTCAGTGTAGCATAAGTAAAAAACTTTGTAATCCAACTTCAAAGTTTGACTACTCGTCTTCGTAGTTGGCACTGCCGATGTGTGTTATGATTTTGTACTACGATAATAATGGCTAAATCATACACAGTCTATGAACAAACAAAAAAAAAAAAAAAAAATATTTTGCACAACGAGCACCTTGGCCAAATACAGGTAATAGCAGCAGAAAATTTGAACTATAAGCAAAAAATACTTGTAACCATAAAATCAAAAGAAAAATACCTTTAAAGCTATGGTGATATTGTCTATGTGTTTCACGTGGAAAAATTATTATGGTATAATTTAAATGAAAATTTAAAAAAATTAAAACTTCACGTAACGTGCAGTGCTCGTATTAATGATCTAAGTTCATGAAAAGTTGATTTTCTGAATCGTCTTGAAAACTCTGTGCAAATCGAAGAATTTCGTCAAGTTTTTTTTATGGATGTTATTGTATCTAGCGACAAACTCGTGGTATCTATGTATGTCAATGCTATTCCTGAACAATGTTTTGTTGTCGATTACATGATTATCTTTTGTATAAATTTATGCTTTTTAGTATTTTTTAAAAGCGTAATATTTGATAAAATAATGAAGATTAAAGTAGAGCTGAAAAAGTTATAAAAACAAGCTTCAACTCCATAGCTATGTTTTATCTAACAAAAAGTTTTAATTAAATTTTAATATTTTTATTTAAATTTTTTTATCTTTGTTTTTATTTCAGAGCTCAACTAGATAACAAGTACAGTTTGTGAAGATTGTAAGTATACAATTTAAAATTGTTTTATGTACATCTTTCATTTTGAGAGTTATTGCTTGGTGAAACATTTCTTCGGAGACTATTATTCCAAATGTGAAGCAGCAATTTATTTTACTAAAGTTGTTATTTTAAATTAATTTTGCTTTAATACGACAGATAAATTAATTGTATTTATAAATCAACAGCAAGTCAATTTGTCATTCTCACAATATTCTCTTCAAACACTTGCATATAAAGTGACGTCTTCTTAGTCGCAAGGCTTAGCCGATAAAGCAGCGTTGCCACTGTTTTAAATTATTGGTAAAAAAAGTACGAAGAAATACTACCAACATTTATATTCGTATGTATTTGAAGACAATATATAAAAAATAAACAAAATCACGGTGCAAAAATCAGAATCTCTGGGGTATCAGAATCATTTCAAACAATTGCTAAAATTAATTTTCAACGTTTCCGCATCGAAAAAGTTAATTTTTTTTTCATGTGGGCAGTAGTAACTAACAAATAAAAAAAATAACAATTTTTCATGAAAACTACTAAGTGGCAACTGTGCTAGTAAGTACCTACCCTTTACATTGCAGTAATTTAAACACTCTAAAATAATTTTAGTGTCATAATAAAACAACGCATTATTATTTTGAAAGTTTTTTCTTTTTTCGTATGTTGAGTGACTGTAGCGTTGGTCTTAATTGAAAGCATAAATAAATTAAGTGAATTTTAATGCCCAAAAATACAAAAACCAACAGTTGAAAAGACTTAAAACAGCGCACACATTAAGCATAGTCTGATAATAAATGACAACAGCAACAACGCCAATGCCAACAAAAACAACAAAAAATAAAAAAAAGCATGAAAACAAAGCATTACGCGCTCTAGTCGAGATAAAAGGATTAAATACCAAAACATGACTTTAATCTCTCGCTAAATGTCAGTTAGCTTTTAAGTCAGTAGAAGCAGAGTAGTGGTAGTGGTAGTGGCATTGGCAGCAATGGCTCCAGCAGCCATTTTAAATAAATGTTTATTTTGCCTGTTGGCAGGTGGTAGGTAGCTGGCGTTGTTTGTCCAAGCCAAATGTGAGGGCTTGCTACGGGGTTAAATGAGTTCAATTATGTCAAATTTTAATTTTGAAATGTAAATATTTTAATATAATTAACATAAAAAAAAACAAATTTAAATTAAATGACAATAAAACGTCAGTTCTTAAAAGTGAAATAAAATTTTAAGAGCTAATGGACTAACAAACAAATGTGACCCACTTGCGTTAAATGATATTAAAATGTCAAATGAATAATTTTTCAAAATTATTGTTGAGGCTGAGTTTCATCAGTTTCACTTATTGCTACGTACAAAATAACCTAAATATTTTACTGTTTTTTTTTTATCCAAATTAATTATTTAGATATATGTACTTCTTAAAACGACAGTGAAGTTAATAAAACAGTGAACAGCAGAAACCAATTAGCATTGCTAACTTAATATAAGAAATAAAATTTGATTAAAATCTCAGCAATATTGACTAGAAACAAATAAGTAGCTACATAACTGAAATGAAGAAGTTACAAAAATTGATATAAAATATGAAATATTCAGCTGCAGAAAAAAAGCTTTCAATCACAACCTCACTAAATTATTAGGGGTCGTCCACAAAAGACGTCCGCAGCAAGGGTTTTTTTTTGAAATATTTATTTTCATGAAAACTTAAATGCAACGTTTTTAAACTTAAGGTGTTGATAGATTAATAGAAAATTTTCACTTAATAATTTCATATCAAAAAACTGTACATTAAACTTTGTAACAAATCTGTAAGTGTCAGTCGTCTACACGCAATTTTTTAGTCCAAGTTGAATTTGAATGCCACTGGCTCTTAATATTTACTGGTAATGGTTATTACTACCACTGCCAAAAAATATTAAGGAGAATTGGGTTCAAATAACACAATCACTTAATAATTTGAATAAAATTTAATATTTAGCTGTAGTGGAGTTTTAATTTACTTCAAAAATTTATAATTGAGTGATAGTGAGCAAAAAATTCAATGCACCCACCCACATCGAAATTGATAAAACACCACAAAGAATGTAAATTTTATAAACATACTAAGCTATAACATTATTTCTAAATAATATTAACATACAGAAATGGATTTGATTGATATTGATTTTTCAAACTGCACCTACATACCTACGTACCAAACAATATTTGGAGTATAAATCGATTTTTTTTGGTTTGGTTTGCACTCCACGTACTAACTATCAAGTGCTTTCTACACTTTTCATTAAATCCATAATCTGTATGTACGCAATAAAGTGTTAAAATACAATCGAAGTAAATTCCCAACACTTTGTGGTCAAGTAAAAGAATTTCCAACACGTTCAGCACTGTTCAACCACCTTCAGCAATATTAATTTACGTAAATTCCAATTTATTATAATAATTTAGAAAATTAATTTTATGAAAATTACATACAAAAATAACAATTACACGAAAGAAGGGGCGGTGTAGGTGGTCCCAAATGTCACATGCCATTGCTGTGAGTTGAATATGGAACCAAAAGTTAAACAAAAAAGCTGAAAACCTAAAAACCAACGACATTAAATGCGCGACTAACGTGCAATTTTCATTATAATAAATGACTTCATTTATTGTTTTTGCTGTTATATGTTGTTATTGTTGTTGCTATCCTGTGTCCACCCAACAAATCCGTTGTCAACACTTAAATAAACATAGTGTGATTATACGCACACATAATCGTATACAGACATGGCTAATTAAATGTTTGCTTGCTGATAATGCTATAGGTACATAAACTACCAAATTATTATATTAATTTTTTTATATAAAAAAAAAATCCTTGCTGTCGTTGTTCAGGATAGATTTATAAAAAAAGATAATTTTATCAACAATGAGTTGTTTTCCAAGGCAAGGTGGACGTGATTAGTTTTGTCAAATATTATCTGTCTTTTATATTTGTAATAGTTTGGATTTTATGATTTCTGTAAAATTTTCTATCGATGACTTACGTTTCTTTTGGAATAAACGATTCAGATATATTTAGTAACGGTTTTTTGAAAACTTTTTTTTTTTGACATTGTTTGAACTTCATTCCTAGTCATTGAAAGCAGTTTACCTTTAACAAAAATTAAGAAAACATAAAATAATATTCCATCTACATCCATACCATTATTATTTGACGCAACGAAAAGATTTCGAACCCTTGTTTATCTTCAATTATCAAAAATTTCTGAAAACCTAAAACCTTTTTCATAAAATATTTTTTTAATTTCTGTATATTAATTGTTAAGCAAGAAGGTAAGTCTTTCGAAGTATTTTTTATGTAAAAATTTCTATCTTCTGTAGAGTATGTGGTATTTAGAGTTAAATTTAAAAATTGGCTTAAATTATATCGTTATTCTAATATTTAATAATTATGGCAATAAAACTTTTTTCAATTTGAAAGAAAAAATGTATCAAAATCATTGTTGAATTTCAATCCCTTCGATTTTTTGTGAGTTTTTGAACTATGTTTTTCAGAAATTGAGAAAAAAACTTTGGATTTGATACATTTTGATTTTTTTTGTACAGATTTCAAAAAAAGTATGTGTAAAAATTTTCCAGTGAAATTATTGACAAATGCGAAAAGACGTTAAATTATCCAGCCAGTGAACGGCTCTATTATAAATGTTTTCACGCTTTTAAAAATTTTGCCATCACATAATTTTGTCCACAACTGTTTTTCGTTGATGTACACACGCAAACAATAAATACACAGACACACACATAACACCCACTGACTGGTGTTGCGTTGCAATGAATTTATTTGCTGTTGAGATTAACTTCATTCAAATCCACTTAATTTTCTTTATTAGCATTTTATTTCTTGTTGTTTTGGGGTTGTATGTAGTTTGCACTGTAATCTTTTTTATATTATTTCCTCTTTCTGTTGTTGTTTTTGTAGTTATTATGTCATAAATTAATTAATTTCATTTCATTTAATAAAGTTCTCAATCGCAAAGGGGGTGTGGTAAAAAGCTGCTTGCATTAATAGAAGTCATTTTTTTAAATGTTAATTTGCACTTAACTCTTTAATTAGAGAAGCAAAAAAAAAAAATTAGATAATTAGAGGGAAATTATATTATTAAAGGCTCTCATTTAATGTATTTTACAAAAAGAAAAAAGTCAATGAAGGCATTTGATAGTAGGTATGTACATATGCGTAGCCTATTCTCAAAACTCATTAATTCAAGTTTGCTCGAAGCAAGAAATTTAACACAATCAAATAAGAGTGAAATTTTTAGGTTCAGGAATTGTTGAACGGCACTATTTTGAAAAAAAAGTAAAGTAAAATGTAAGAAAATGTTGATAACGATGGAGTTTACCACACCTTTTTCTTCAAACCAATAATTTAGTTGTCATCTAGCGCACACAGTGAAAACGGTTTATTTGCTTATATCGAGATTTGGTAATAATTAACAAATATATAAGTATTTAATAAATGCGAAACAAATATACGATATAAGTAAAGATGTCACACATTCCTCGAATCGAAGTAAGTATACAATATCCCCGAATCGAAGAATATTAATCATATATTTGGTAGTAATTAATTGATTATATTTGAGCAATTATACTAAGTCAATCATAAATTTAGTATAAATAGCTTGATTGTAAATAAAACGTTATAAAACGTCACATCCTTATATTGGATATCGTTTTTATTAACAAATTCGTGTTGAGCATTGTATAGTACTCATATTAATATGAAATAAAATCAAATAAATTTAGGATTACCAAATCAATATGTGATCCAATTAAATCCTTTCAATTGACTCAAGCAGATATTATGTCTGGCGCCATAAATAACACTTTAGCTTTAAATTGAGGGCATAGAGTTTAATCTACCAAAATTTGTTGATTGTTATTAAATATTTTAAAAATAATTAAACATTATTTAATCGAACTTACAGTCATTAAGCAAAGACCAATATTGTAAATTTTTACTTATTGATCAATGCTATTTTTCAACAAACATGACAAAGATAACAAATGGAACAATTTTAACCTGGTAATTGGTGACATGTTTCGGCTATTACCAATAGCCTCATCAGACCAGTTTGGTTAATTCTGTACATGGACTCGAACCCCTGATCGTTCATGCATTGCAATTGCATATTTTTGCGACGGCCGCTCTAACACTTGAGCTACTGATTTTAAAAATATATCAACCGAATACATTCATAAAGAAAACATTCTTTTTTCTCTCTTAAACCAATAAAACTGCACACAAACTTTCAGCTGAACAGTTTTAACCCTATTTTAAGTTCAATTTGGAAAAATATTATCTAGCAAAAAAAAAAAAAAATAGCCTAAAATTTCAGCTTATGTATCTTATTTTTACTAGCAAAGCTAATTTTCTTCAATAAAAAAAAATTAAATAAAAATCATACTTTTATGTGTGAATCTAATAAGTAAAACGTAATAAGAGCAGCAAGTACTCGTATATGCCCGCAATAGTTTTGAAACTCTAAAGTCCTCGTACAAATATTTCTAGACAAAACAACAATTAGAAATTTTGAGATCAAAAAGTCAAAGTTTTTGCTTAACCAACCTTAATTGCAGATAAAAATTAATGCTGCTACTGCTGCTGCTGCTGCTGCTGCCACAATGCCTTAAAGTATGCTACACTCACTTGAAAAACAATTAAGAAAGCCAAAGGCTGCAGCAAAAGCTTCATAAAATTGCAAAACTTTTAAGATAACATTTAAACTATTTCTATACGTTCAGCATTGTTATTGCTGCTGCTGCTGCTGCTGTTGTTGTTGTTGGCAACAAATCTATGAGCAATTTTCAGAGCACACTCACACATACACACATACACAGAGACTTAATTGAACTTAACGCATACGAGAGTACATTCATACATTCAAAGGCCAACAAAGTTCTATTATCAACGCACATTAGTTGTATGTAGTTGGCAACATTGTTCACATACATAACATTCGGTTTATGTTACCATGACAACAACAGTGCAAAATGTTGCGGTAAAGAAGTTGCTGCAGGTTGGGTCGGTCAAATTGCTTAAAAGGTTTTCAGCCAGCATTTAAGTTATAGCAGAAAAGTTGAACAAAACTTTATGTAGACGTAAGGCAATAAAAATCAACTGACACTAAACGACAAATAAAAGTGTGGCAAATCAAATAAGAAGCATAAAAAGGAAAAAATATTGCGGAAAACAATAAAAAGAATCAGTGTAATGAAATTTACAGAAATGAAATAAAAATCAAGAGTTTTTCTCTTTTTACTTTGGTTGGATTTTTTTGACCAGCAGCAGCTGTTGCCTTTTGGGGCGTCGTCAAAAAATGTACGCTTTGTTTATACACTTAACCGCTCGCCTTTTTGGCTTCGTTGTGACCTTATAATTTTGCCACTTTTTTAAGTTAAAGGTAAAGTTTTGTGCCACATTCTCGGTATGATTTTATGATTTTGCAGTTGAGAAGTTGGAGCTCTTTTTTTTTTTGAAATAGCAACCATTGATAAAAAATGTGCGTTGCTAACTTTTTTCTTTGTTTACGTTGCTTTTAGTGCGACCAACTCCCACTTTTTTTTTTTTGGTGAACTTCTTCACTTCACTTTCGATTCATTAACTTTTGCTTTGGCCAAAGATTTTTGTTTTCATTTCTGTGGAGTTTCTTTTCTTTTCTTTTTGACTTTAAAGTAAAATTTTGAAGCCTCAACTTTTAACGTTTTTGATAAACAAAATAAAGAAGCTCCTGCATTTTGAAAATTCATTTCAAAGTTTACGAGTTTTCTTCATTTATTTTCCTTTCGTTTTTAATTTGTTCCTTTTCAATTTGATATCAAAAGTTTCGAAACTTGATTTGATGTTGATTTTTAAGTTGAGTTTTTAAGGTTAATTGATCAATGGAGTGGAAATTGTGGACAAAGTAGAAATTGGCAGTCAACAGTTGGAAATGAGCGTATATTGATTGACTAAGTTGAAAATACTTTTAGAATATTTCGCATTAAAAAAAAAGTTTAAATAAAATTTGACTTTTTCAAGCTCAGTGCAAACTTAATGATGTTGCGTTGCGTTGGTATAGAAAATGTTGGAAAAATTCAATAAATTGAAGAAAAGTCGACAATCGTTGAAATAGTCTTAATGCGAAAAAGGTTAAAATAATCGGAAATTGTTGCAAATATTTTGTGATTTACTTAAACCTATCAACCTTTAAGGTTTCATTCATGTAAATATGAAAGTTTCTTAAAGACTTTTATAAAGTTAAAAAAATTAGCCCAAAAAAAGGAAAAAGAAACCGGGTAGGTTTTGATGCAGTGTGAACGCTTTATTAGTGATTTTGCTTAAACTCAATGAAAATGCAGCGCGATATCTTCAAAATATTACTCATACGACATGTCGAGCCTTAGAAGTACAAAAAGCTGAACAGCACTGAGAGTTCATTCAAAACAACGCTGTTTTTTGTATAGAAAACGAGATCCGAGATGATTTTCTTTGACGTTTTGAATAGCTAGCCATTTTTTGCTCAAAATAAAATGGTAAATGAAAACCGAGAAGTTTTCAATCCAAGTGTGAAAGCTTTATTAAAAAAGTTGCGTGAAAATTTAAAAATGCAACTCATACCACATGTTGAACTTGAGATTGTTACTATGAAAAACAATTGTGAAAGTTAAAATTTTTGTTGCAGTTGAACAGCGTTAACAAGTATAGAGATGAATGAAAAATAATGATTTAGAATGATTAGACCTAATAATAGTCAAACAATTGGATAAGGTCATGTTGAATAGTCGATGCATAAATAATTTATAAATATCTTAACACTGAAATGCCATCAGCTTTAACAATACTTAGATCTTTATATAGCAAGCAACCGCCGTAAAAATTCCAAGGATAACTTATTCATCATCTGAATAATTTATATAAAATTTTTTTTATGTATGAAAGTCCTGATTTATATTTATATCCCCAAAATGCAGACAAAGCGTTCAACAAAGCATCCATAGAACACAACAATCACTGACCTTGGGAGCACTAAAAGCCTGTTTTTCATATACGACTGTGAATAACAAAATGCACACAAATGTATGAGTATATAAGCCAGCAAAACACATACCTCTATACGATTGTGAATTAGCAACACAAACACATAACTTCATGACTCAATGCTTCATTAGAGTTGAAAGTTTTTTGTGCCTTCTACTTTCTTTTTTACTGTTATGCTGTTGTTTTTATGTGTTTTCACTTGGTTGTTTCATTAAAAAATTTATAGCCAACACATTTCTATTAAAGTGAATTAGTTTTCTGTTGAAATTCACATAAAACTTTTGCGCATAATTTATAAAATTAAGTGCACATATGACCATGCAAATTATGCGCTGAGACCGCAGTTACTACACTTGATTATGAAAAATGTTACTGTTGCTCGTTGTTGTTGTTGCTGGATGGCTTTTTAGCCATTCAAGTTTTAAATTTGAGTTGTGAGTTGTTTTTATGTCTTTCAGTTCATAAAGTTTTCGGGCGCAATTTGCATGACAAACTGTGCGCGCTTAATTAATGAGACTTATTTAAAGGATTTTATTTTTGTTTTGGAAAAAGTATTAAAAATATTTTATAGCTTATGTTTTAAATTAAATTTTGCATGCATTAAAGTTAGCGCTTTTAGTTTGATTTTCTGCAGAAATGCTGTAATTAAGAACTTTTAAGAATACATATTCATATTAACAGTTCTTGTATTTGCAAATAAATCCAATCGGATAGTAGTATGGCATACGCATCATAATTTTTCAGTTCCATTTTACTTACAGAATTAGTAATTCAAATATGATTTCTGGCTGTCTTATTTTAAAAGAATATTTATTTATATTTATACAAATTAACATATAGTTTGGAGTTCTTACAAGTAGAATAAAGGTTTTCATTAAAAGCTATATATGTTATATTCTAGATGGCTAAAATAGCGCAATGCATATTCAGTTGCTTCACTTCATATAACACATTAAATTTTGCCACATTTACTTTTTTTTTTTGTGTTTTGTATGTAAAATGCATACTTGTCGAAAGCTGCATAATTTTTATATGAGCCAAAACACGAAATGAAATTACTGCAGATTCATGATGACCTACCTTAAAATCTTGCTGTGCTAGCGTTAATCCATAATTAAAACTAGAAATTTGTTTAAAAAAGTATTATTTTCGGCAACCATGTCGTATGAGTGACATTTAATTAGATTGTGCTGTAGCAAAGCAAAATATTTACTTTATATGAAATCACTTGATAACAAAACTTTATTACACTTCATAATGCAAAACTGTTTTAATTGCTAAACTTATTTTATATTAAGTTTCAATCTTTGGCAAATCGTAAGTTAACTTTTAGAGAATCATTGCGTAATTGTGCAGTACGTGCAATGAATCTTAGCGCGCAAGTTGCAGCAGTCGTGCTCTTCAAGTAACTTTGATGTAGAGTTGGTGTCAAATAACGCTCACATACACACACTGCAGTTAAAATCAATGTCACTCATACACACACATATATGTATGTGCACATAAATCTACACTTATACATATTCGTACATATTTATATACCCACGTACACATATAAAGTGTCACCAGCGCACACTCGCTACCAAAATCAGTTGCACTTCTAAGCGAGTTAAAGTATCTTAAAGATTTTAGTGTTGATTTCTTTCAAAGTAGTTGTTATTGTTGTAGTTTTTGCTTTATGGTGTTGTTTCTGGTTTTGTTGTTCTTTGGCTTATATTGTTTACAATTTCAGCAGTGAACTGAATTAAGAGAAGTATACACTTCTTTTGCATCTGCTTTTTTGTGACAATGGGCATATCCATATTAAGAAGCACAGTTTGGTTTTTGAAGCTAAAATTTCTATAATAAAGAAAACATTGTATATTACTATGAACACTGAAATATAATACAGTGAAATATAATGAAATAAAAAAGACTTTCAATGGTAGTTTTAATAAATAATTAAAAAAAAAGAAAAAAAAACATTTATTTCTTTCTTTGCATTTTGTTAAAAGTTCACAGTAAAAACTTTACTTAAACTACAATTTTAGTTACTTATGGAAATTCCCCAACATTTGTGTGATGAATCTTCACTACAAAGTTTGCTGCATTCGACGTTGCTAATGTTGATGAAAAGTTTTTCACAAAAATGTAGCGCACACACAAGAAGTTCACTTGGGAAGCTTTACGAATGATAAGCAGCAGCTGTAGCAGTAAACTTGTCGTATTTCTGTTACTTTTCACAACAAACGATGCAAGCGGGGGAGTTGAAGCGGCGACATCAACAAAGTTGACGCATTTACAAAGACAAGTAACTCAAGAAAATTTATTATCTCCGTTACTTTTTATAGTTTTTGGCAAGCAAAATAGCGCGAAAAGTTATTACTGCAATATTTTTAAAGCATTTAATGTTGTTAACCGCCTAAAAGTAGGTCACACAATTTTAATAAAGTTAAGAATTTTCAGTGAATTTTAGCTAATTTTTCAAAAATATTTTACTTTAAACTTCTAAAGTCTTTTACATCACACAACCTTGAATGCAAGCGCTCAATCCACGCTGTCAACATGCCGGCATTGACATCAATTCGCTGTCATTCAACGTTCAATTCAATGGCATCAAATCAAATTATTTCAACGTTTAGTTCAATTAAATAAAAATTATCTCGTTCAAGTTTGCATATTGAAGAGCGTACACATTTTCGCATTCAATATTTCACTCACGCTTTTCATGTAGTAACGCATTCTCCAACGAAAATCAACACAAACTTCATACAACGCGTAGGTAATAGGTGAGGGAGTGTACATTTTTTATTGCGCACTTTTAGGCGGTCAGTGCGAACAGTATTGTTTTGTATTCCTGTGTGCCGCAAGCTCATGCCAACGGGTCACTGTGCTGAAATACATATTACCATTATTCACACAAAAATACTGTGCGGAAAAAAGAACGTACCTAAAGTACAGCGTGTGACACTAACACTTCAATATACGACATTTACTTTGACATTTTGCTGCTATAATTTTATTTTGTATTCTGTTATTGTTTTTTTTTTTTTTTTGATGGTGTTATCTTAACTGTTTTTTCATATAAAAATGGTGTCATTGTTGCCAGATTGCACGAATTTAAGCTAAAAAAGAAAATTTTGAAAATCATTATCAGCAGTTCTATCAACTGTTTATAGATGATACCACATACATCAGTGGCTGTCTGTACAACATATTTCCTTTTAATACGTTCAATTTGATCAGGCAACACTGTATTGAAGCAGCGCTTTTTTTTGCTGCCATACGAAATTTATTTATTTATTTAAATAAGCAAAAACATTTTGAGTCAAAGCACGTTTTGCTTGTTTTTTTTTGTCGTGCGCGTGGCGGTTTTTTTTTCCTTGGCACCCAGTTGTCCATTTTTTCATCCATAGTTCTTTGTTGAGTTATCCCTCAATTTTTTTGCCGCAACCGCTTTTGTCTTCATCATCATAGCCAATTTCGAATTGTATGCATATCCTCAATTTTTTTCTCCTTTTGCTTTGCGTAAAGTCCTTCAACATTCGTCCTTGTCGAGCAAATTTCCGTTCTTTTTGGAAAAAGTGAATTATGTATAAAATATTCAAATTTATTTCAATTTCACATAAAAAAAAAACTTTGATGCTTTTGGTTTCATTTCCTTCTTCTCAAAAATTTTATACTGTTAAGCATTTTGTTGTTGGTAATTGTGGCATTACTGAAAATAACTAAGAAATGACGCAATGTCTTATTAAATATTTTTGCCATTTAGCTCAGAGTCGATTGTTCCTTATAAGGGCGGTTAGTGTACTGTACAATCATGTGATATTCTTTTTTTTTTTGTTATTCATTAATTTTATTTTTATTACTGATGGCATATGTTTAATGATGACGATTTTTTGAACTTTTATTAAGTGTTAAAGTTGTGCTTCTGCTAAAGCAAAAGAACTTGTCTTAAAATTTGATCAGCTTGTGAATTAAAATCGGCATGAAAGAATGTGTCTGAGCTATTGCCTCATTGGAACTAAAGACACAAATTAAGCCATTAAATTAAGCATTAATTTCATTTGGAGTGCGATACAATTCAGTGATTATAAAATATGCTATACTGAAGCTTTGAGTGTTTGTACACGGTTTTTTAAGACTATTGCACATTTTTCTAAATTCAAGACAATAACATAAAATGCAATCTAATGCATTCTGAGTTTGAAAATAAATAAAAAAAATCGGTACGTCGTGAAAACTGAATAAAATGTTGCTGTTCAAAGCTCAAAGGTTTCTTCTAGCACAAAATTGGATTCAATTTCAAGTGTAAATTTATAAACGTTTAGGAATAATAACACACAGTTTGTAGTAAAGTTGTGGTTTTGGCGAGATCCATGATAGTGAGGAAAAACCTTCGAAGTGACCTTTGATTCAGATATTTTTTTCAATTTGGATCCTTTAGACTAGTTCGAAAGCTTATGGCCTCAATCATGGCTCTCGCAATGACCAAAAACATTGCTGGAGATTGTAAGGGATTATTTCTAACTTGAGTTTGCACACTGGTTAAAATTCAATCAATATAAGCAGTGACAATATAAAACCGTTCAGTACCATTTTTCCTTATTAAATGTCATCGCTGCGGGAAATAAAAATCATAGTGTTATGTTGCCCTTTCACCATTTCCATTCCTTCCTTAGGGTTCAATCTATCTCCATGCTAAATTTCATCAAAATCAGTACATAAGTTAAGATGTGATTTCATATATTTATGTAAGAGGCGTGACACTGCCTACTTAAAAATAAATACTTTCTTAGGGGTTCAATCTATAATTGGTTCATATGGTCAAGTTTAATAAGTTCATCAAAGTCGGTGTATTAGTGTGGCAGTGAAAACGTTATATTCTGTTAGGGGTGTGGCACTTTCCATTAAATGCAAATATCTTTCCTAAGGAATCAGTCTATATCCATACCGAATCTCATTAAAATCAGTATAGCGACTCTGCCGTGACAGCGTTTTTCTGATAATGATTGGTGCCACGCTCACTAAATATACGAAATATTTCTGATACCCTTCTTTAGGGTTCAGTCTTTATCCATACATTGAAATCGTTTCATTAATTAAGCCATGAAATCGAATTTTCCTGTTAGAGGTGTGGCACAACCTTTCCAACTAAAGAAAAATCTTGCGATTATGTTGTGTTATGGCGTTTATAAAAGAATCGAACTGTTTTGCTTTCGCGATATCTTAAACTTAATTTTCCGGAGAAGTACAAGCCGTAATTTTAAACTGTTGACATCCTATGAAAAAAATCTTTAAAAAGTTTTCTTCTTTCGGAGAGCAGCTTTTTAGGTAAAATATTTCAATCTATAGTGCAAATAACTTTATTTATCGATCATAACTAAATTTAAACATCATAATGATTGAAATTCAAGGCATTTTTGCCGCAAGGACACAAAAGACAAAACACAAATACCAACAAACAGCACAATAAAGACAAATATTTGTTTGTGTGTGCGAGTGGCTTTTATTGCGAAAATATGCTCGCAATACACAAAGCAAATAACATAAGAAAAGTTAATGTGAAATAGAAAGCAAACAGTGACAAGCCTGGACTCAAAGCGCTGGTAGCAACACTTGGAGTAAAAGCGCCACTCATTACATTACTTCATCCAACAACAACAACAATTTATTTTATATTAAAACGACTTTTTAAAAGCAGCCATTGTTCTGTGCGCAAAGCGTTTCCACTTGTTCCAAAGCCCCCACCCCGGGCTAATGTACGGCGGCAGACGTATAAAACTCATCATTTGTGAAAAATTGGGAAATTGTTTGGTGCGGACGATAGCATTTAAGCTGTTGATTTGCTTTTTGTTTCGCTCTGTGTTTGTGTGAGTTTTTATTTACAAAAATATGATTTTCAATGAGGCTTAAAAATGTCGCCACGCCAGTAAGAACAGCAACAACAATAACAACAACAACAGCAATACCAATAACAAGACAGTGTTTGTTGATGTGGATGACAATAGAGTAGTCGCTGAATGCGCATTTGAAGTGTTCACAAATATCGATTCATGATAGTGTGATTAAGTTGTGTTTGTCTTTGTGTGGAGAAGCTTTGTGGCGCGTCAAATTAAATTATTATTAAATTTGATGTTAAACTACGTATTTTTTTTAATTTGTTCATTATTTTTAAAATTGCTTAACATTACTTTGCACTGAGATGTCTGAAAAAATATAAGCAGAAAATATTGATGATTTCCAACAAACGAAAAATTATATTCCGACTCTTAGTCCAGTACACTCTAATAAAACCCAAATGCCATCACTGGTTTCGGACTGAATTTTCTAGTTAAGCTTAGCAATTGTACGAGACTTATTTGCGGTGATATTTTCTTTCAAGTCGCTCAACAAACATAAGTCCAGTGGATCACAAAAGCATTTTTTGGAATTATTCTTTCGTTGCCAATTCTCGTCCTGGCATTGTTGACAGATATTCTGTTGCAAACAACTTTATCTGCCACGCCTTTCATATACTATAGTATATATCTAAATATATATAACTTGCTGCTGCGATAGTTTTAATGTTTGGAAACTTCATACAAATTAAGTCAATTGCCAAAGTATTTGAGTCTAGGAAAAATAACCTTCTGTTCACATATCGTTAGATAATTTTTCTTCATAGCACTGCGCGATATTTTCAAACCCTAAAAGTTTTAAATTTTTTTTTGCATAAAAATATGATCGGTGTATAATGAGCGTTTGAATTTTGCTAACTTAGTATGTTAACATATAATATGTACTTTGTGGAGCCACATTCAAAGCCGTCCTGTGCCGCGGGCTGCACGATCCTGGCTTAAAGTGTAATCCGTTTTTCCATATTTTTCAATTGTCTGCACATTGCGTATGAGTAGAATTTTATTATTGTATTGCAAATATACACATGCATATTTTCGCCATGACAAAACTTATAATCCTCTTAACTTTTTGAAATCAAATAGCATGTAGCAGCGTTTAAGCTTTGGACTGCATTTAAAATGCCATACGCTCACGCACGAAAAAGGTGATCTGAGCCTAATTGCAGAGTTTCATTAGCGTTGCAATTCACTAATTACCACATGGTCGCAATAATGCATGCGTGCTTGCATCAACATTGTTGCTTTAAGTCAATATCAAAATCAGTTGCTAACAGGGTGATTTGTATTTTGCTGATAAATTGAGCAAAACACTTAAGTAAATTTTTAGCTTGCTAACTTGTCATTACATTATCCATGATAGTAAAGGATACTACCTGGCATAATTAGTAATGTTTGTTTCTCTTAAAACCTACTGTCATTCACAGGGTTGCAAAGTCGAAAAAAGCAATTCGCGACCTTTTAAAAAAAATTATTTTTCCCGAAAATGGTGACATAATTTTTTTTTTTTGAGAATAAGTTGATGACCCTTCTGTTTTGCTCGTTTTAAAGAAAAATATTTCAGAAAATTCTGAGTTCCTACCAGTCTCCCAGACATCAAACTCCGGCCTGTCCAATTCCGGTCACTTAGCAGTCTTATGAATATTTTTTTGACAATTTTTATCCAAGAGCGTTGAGAACAATTTGATATTTTCAGCGTTTATATATATGTATGAATGACCTTATTGTCCAGACTTAACTTTTCGATCGTTTTTCTCAGTTTGTGCCATTTTTATTATTATTATGAGTCAATTTTTTCTTAAATTTGTTTGTATAGTAAGTACATGTGTAACAGATTATCTTCTCTTTTATAACTTAAACAAAAGATAATTGTGGTTACCTTTTTTATCATTTTTAAGCTTTTTTTTTCCAAAAACCTCTTAAATTTTACTACTGCTGCAGAGAAACTCTTCAACTGGTTAATTTAATTTACTATCTAAGCTGTCCGTATACAATACGTCAATAAAATTACTATGGTAATTAAAATGGTTTTTATTAACCTCATACTATAAACTGTGCTAAACACCCTGTTAACAACTTCATAAAACGTGGACTGGCAAATTTTGCATGCAGACAAAACGATGCCAGGCAGGCTGCCTTTGATCCCATTAATTAAAAATGCGAAAATGCAGAAAAACAAACAAAAAAAAAAGAATTAACGCAAGGGTCTTATTATTGTTCATTAATTTTTATTGTTTCTGCGTAGGCTTTTTTTAATACTATATACTACCGGATACTAAAAGGACTTAATTGCTATGGCCAACATTGTCATTACTATTGGCAATGTTGTTGTTGTTGTGTTTGTGTTTATTTTTTGTGTTTGTTTAAAGAATGCATGCAATAATTTGTACGCGATTTGCTTCAGATTTGTATAGTATGATTTTGAAAGCTTTTAAAATTTAATGAGCTTGATAAGAAATTGATAACTTTGTTAAAAATTCCGCAATTAATCACTCTAAAGCTAAAACAAAAATTTTAAGTTTTTTTTTTTCTGTTACTTTTCGATAGTAAGGACATGTAAGTGCATATAAAATAAATAAACTTTTAAAAAATTCGTAAAAAAAGTTTCAGAAAACAAAATGCATTGTAAATGAGTTGTTTTGTTTTCATTTTGAGCTCTTTAACAGCTGATACTCAGGTATCTGCAAAAAAGCGCATAGGTGAATTTTTTGAAATTGATTAAAAAGCTTAAGGTAAAAATTTTTTCTTATAGTCAGTGTTCACATCGATGTTGCAAGAAGTCTAAAATAGTCCAATTCTTAGTGATTATATTTCAAAAACCTTAAGTTTTAAGTTTAGCTCAGCTTTCTATGCCAAAAAAATCTAGTTACAGATTCTTTCAATTCAGAGAATACATTTCGGAGCTGACAAATCTACTTTTTGGAAAATTTTTCAATAATTTTAATAATTATAATTTGACGATATTCGTATTTTTGACTAATTTGTTTCTATCTAGGAAATCTGACGACGAAAATTCGAAAAAAAATTTTTCAGGCCTTGAGATGATATACAACGGACATAGAAATTGTCTTAAAAGACATAGATATTTTCAAGCTGTTTGTGACCCCGAAATATACATAAACAAATTGTTAACAAAATATGACATCAGCTAAAATCGGGTGATTGCCGACATTTTCTATAAGAGAACAAAATGAGCAAAATTTAAGAGATGTGCGAAATTTCCTGAATGATAGACAAATAATCACAAGCTATTCTTTGAAGTTCCTTATATCTTTTTTCTAGATTTATTCTAAGCATTTCATAATATATGACGCTGTACAAAAAATTTTCAACAGACAATACTACCACAATGGCAGAAATAACTATTTCCTTTTAAGAATGGCTACATTTAAACAAAGAAAAGGTGAAATTTTGGGGTTAATTTATAATTTCCAAAGGCTTAACATAATTTCAAAAACTTTAACTTTTCCATTAACGTTTCCTTTTTGAAACATTCAAAATTTAACCAATTTAATAATGATCCCAGCAACAGCCATCCCTTGTCGTTTATCGTGTCATAACTTAAAGGGACAACAACATTTCATGCGTAAACGCTTTTAATCGTTTGCCTTTGTCATTATAGTGCCCAACAAACAACAAATGACAAAGAAATGAGCTCAACAAATTCTAAGAAGCAAACAAAAAAGAAGAGAAAAATACAAATCCCTTTTTTGCATTTCTTGAAATAAGAAATGTGAGAAAAAAACAACATTGAAGAAAGGCAGCAACACTTGTTGGATAGCTTGACAGCTTATCACTACGACAATGACAGCGACGACGACGACGACGACGACGACTAAGTTGTAAGTTTTTACATTTATTTCCCTGTCTCGTTTGCTATACTGGCGTGTATTTTATTTCCTCATTTTTCTGTCTGGATGATCTTCAATTGTTTTTTCTTGTCAGTTTCATTAACCACGGACTATCTGTCTATGTGTTTGTCTGTCTGTGAGATGTTTATGATTTGACGTTTGTCACAAATTTTATTGTTGTTTTAGCTGAACCAAGCAACAACCAAGCCAAAAGTTATTTATTCATCAACCCACTGCTTTTTTTTTTGCATTCATTTATCCGACCATTCACTCAAGTTTTTATTAAAATAACCCTTGGTAATACAACTCAATGCGTTGGCGGTAATTTATAAATAGCAGTGTTTTTCATAAGATTTTTTTTTTTCAAATCTATGTCAAATTTATTGGGGAAATTTAAGCTAGTTGGGACTTAAATATTCAATTGTTGCTTATTTTAGTTTGCTTAAGCTATAGGAGTATTTAAGTGTCATAATTCTTCTTAATTGACTAATTCCAAAAAGAAAAAAGGAAATTTATCATATTGGCCAATGCTTATTTTTTTGCTCAAGTAAATTAAATTTTATCATATTGACAGTCTTGAAAATATTTTTTTCGAACGAAAAAAATTAATTATCTCACGAGACTTTCGTCTCCTGCTTTTATACCGAAATACTAACTGGTATATTGCTTTTCTTGTCAGGAACTTGCATATCTGTGTACTAAAGGTCCATCCCTACATTTATACTTGAGTATTTTTTATATCTATACTATTTGTATTAAATGACTTATAAGAAAATGTTTTGTAACGCCTTGCCGTAAAATATACCAAACCGATTTTAATAATTTCTTTTTTTAAACAAAAAATTTGTAATAAGGAAGGCTATCGCATACCTTTTTATTTAATTTTTTAAAGCTGAATATCCTTTTTTTAGGATGAAGCATAAAAAATTGCTAAAGAGCGTAAAAAAACGTGCACGTATACAGAATCATCATTACATACTTATAGTCAGAGCAATACTGACTTAATGTTCGTGGTAGCACCTACAAATTCGCATCAAGAAGTTGTGGCTTCTGTCTTAAATCTATTGCAAAAACTTGTTCATTTTCTGTGGCATAGTTAAAGGCGCACATTTCACAAAATTGGTATTTTTCTTACTTCGTGCACTTTGTATAATGGAAATCTATGTACTTAGTTAATTATGAAATTTTGCTAAGATGTAGCAGCCAGCACATCATTTCGGCATATGAGAAAAAAAAGAAAAACTTCTCAAAGTCTTGCTGAAATATAAGCTACTTATTATAAGTTCTGCTTAAACTTTTTCTTAACCTTTTTTTTTTTGTATTTTTATCGCTCACCGCAACTACTATAAGCCAAACACTAAAACGAAGCATTTCATAGTTCAGAATTTTGTTTTACTCAGTCGGTAGCGATGAGGCAAAAAAAAAAAAAAAATTGAATAACTTTTTGCCACAAAGCCCCAAAAATTATCACGATCTGTGTGTAGTGAAAAACTTTAATTAGGGAGAAGTCAATGGGAAAACCTGAACATAGGATAACCAAACACACGCAGCTTTGACAAAGTGAATACATGTAACATAATATAGAATATTAATAAGCAAGAAATCTGAGTTAAAATAAAGGATGCACCAATTTCGTAGCGAAATGAATGGCATTTTTCACTTGTTTTTTCAACCGAAAAAAAAAATTCCTTTTAATTGTTATCCTTGGATATCGTTGTCAGTTTTTTTTTCCAGTATCAGAGCATTCAGGAAACGATTCCCATAAGCCAAATCTTTCAATAACGTAAGCAAATTTTTTTTGGCTTCAAGAGCACCGTGTAAAGCAACCCTTTTCAAGATGTTAAAATAGTATATTTTTTAAAAAAATATTAACATTAATACTAAATTGCTTTAAATATTTTGTTTTTTTTTTTTGCTTTGAAAATACTTATAAGTTTGCTAGAGCTCTACGTTGCGAACATGCCTGTACTGGCTAAATAATTTTGAGCTACATTAGTTTCCACTATTTCTTTGTGCTGTCTTTCTTAAACCACTTTTTAAAAATTCTTGTTGTTGCTTCAGTTACTTTGCTTTACATTGAAAATTAAAATTCGTGTGCACCGTATGGCAGCTGATAGTCTGCAGGATGTTACGCTTTATAAGAACCACGAGTTACTCAAATTTTGCTTACAAAGCCTAAAAAAAGACGCAAACAAAGTAGCTCGCACTTAAATGTACCCAACGGGAAAATGCAGTAGTGATTCAAGTTGGACCTACGATGGAGCACACGATTTTCATAGAAAAAGTGAATACAAATGCATGTGTGTATGTATGACGGTAAACAAAGTTCAATGCCGATTGGTCCAATGTTTTGCATTGAACCAATTCAAACTTCTAATCCTTTCCAATGACATACCATTTAAAAATTCATATTAAGTTGAATCACAAATGCATCAAATGATACGCAGGGTGCTATCAAGGATGTATTATGAAGTGAAATATTTTCCCCATTGGGTAGCCAAATTCATAATGTGAAACACATGCATATGCGCTTATACATAAGAGATGCATAAACACTTTATGTGCGGCATATTTGCATACTTTATCAAACGATAGCTTTTGCAGTATCCGGCCTTATGGCTCTCATTCTTCTTTCGATATCATAAAGGATGTAAGGAAAATGTTTTTTACTTCCGGGAAAATAGGGCTAAAAAAATACGAGTAATGAGAAAAGTCGCTAAAAATCTAAAAATCTTCTGCGAAGGGTTATTTCGAAAAAATTCGAATGAATTTCTTTTACAGGAAATAATTTTGGGCATTTCCTATTTTTTTTTTACTGAGTAATTGATATGTTGAATGACCTTTCTCTCACATACTTCTCAAAGCTCTTCTGATGTATTTTGATTTTGCAAAAACTTGAAAAGAAAATTATTGACCAAAAGAAATAACATCTAAAAACCCCAGGAAAAAAATTGCAATTTCATTAAAATAAAATTGTTTGGTGATTTTTTGGACAAAACTGAAGTCAGTTTCCCAAGAAACTGGGAAATTACTCGAAGGACTTCTTACTTCTAATATTGTTTAACGTCATGTATTTTTTTGTGCTAGTTCTTTTCAATTTTGGTTATCCAATGCTAGAAAAGATTTCACACCACGAAGCTCTGAGCCACACACTCTTTAGATAGTAGTTGGTACAGAAGAGTGAGGCAAAATCTATGAATCATAGTTAGATGAGCGCGGAAACTGAATCACTAGCAAACTCAGCGATTAATTCTGCACTTTAATGGTTAAAACTGTAACATTTTGAAAGCTGGGATCCATAACATACATGTCCTCATGGCATGAAAGCTTAAGCAAATCACTTCAAAATTTTTGTTTTTAATTCGTATAGCTCTTAAGTTCTAGAAACTTCAACATGGTTTAAGGACTACTTGGCAACCCAAACGAAAGCGCTCCCACTTTTCGAAACTCTGTGGTCTACACTTTTTCACTTACATTCAGACTCTCTGTCAATTTTTCAACGACGTTGTCTATTCACTTAATCTATCTCTTTCACGCAAACAACTACATATTACTGTTGATATCCTTGTTCTTTTTTATCTTTGTCTGGTGAAAATTATTTTAAAGTATATAAAAGAGAATGAAGCAGAAGAAGCAACAATGATGCAGGCAGCAGTAAAAGCGCTACGCTCAGAGCAAAAGCGTGACAAATGACTTCGGAGCAACGCGTTGTCAGTTGACGCTTCCATAATTTTCGCTAAAGGATCAAAGGAAAAATGAAGCACAAAACAACAACAGTGAAAATGGAAAGCGTGATAGTGACACAAATTGAAAGCGTGCTGGGCCAACATACAATGTAAGAGGCAACAGCAACAACAACAACAACTACAAAAATAACAAAAACAATAACAATAACTGGTAAGCGGCATTGTAAAGATGTGGCAGCGCTAAAGCAGTAGAAGTAGAAACAAAGTACAAAGCAACTTTGTGTGACGTAAATGACATGGCGTCAACATTAAATGAACTGCAAAACGCCACTGCTGCTGTGTGGAGTTGACTGCGGCGGATGTCTTTTGTTGTGGTTGTCGTTGATGTCAATGTGCGTTGTTGTTGCTGTTGTCATTCCTTGTGCTCTACGGTTTTTCGTATTCTGTTGCTGCCCATAACGAAGAAACCACAATTTTTTAATAAATGTGGCAAATAATACGAGTAACGAGAGCACAAACAAAAAAAAAAAAAAATTAAGAAAAGTGAAAAATAAATTTGGGTCACTTTAAAATTTGCAACTTCTTCTATAGAAATTAAAGATTTATGTGGTAGCTTTTTAGGCGCTATGATAAATGGCAGAAATGTTTAGGGAAATTAGCTATGACCGAAATTTTGTTCTGCAGTTAAAATGTGATGCTCATCAATTTGGTAAAATTTCCACAATTTTATCATTACACACATAAACTAAAGTCTTCAAAAAAGAATGAACATACGCGGTACTTTCGAAAACTATTAATGAATTTTAATCTGGATTTCCTTAAGGGATTAGATTTTTTTTTGTTGTGTAGAAAATATATAGGGCACCTGCCTTGTAAACGGGAGTTATAAAGACCTCACTACTAACGAGGACTTTGAACACTGTTATCAGAATGCTGAAAGCGAAATATTCTTTGCTTTTTCGGAAATTTTCTCCATATACATTCACTACCACTCTCAGTCTTTTAAGATGAAAAGTGCGCACTGCACTATACAGTCTCCCAATTAATTAATTTACCTTTCGACTAAAAGGTATCTATTGAATAGCGTCTATGGTTTTTAACGCTTTCAAAAGCTTTTGACTTTGTCAAAATCAAAGCTTTCTCTATTCATAGCAAATCAAATCCTTTTTTGCTTTATAAGAGAGTTTCATACAGAAATAAAAAACCGCTTCACTCATAAATAAAAGTCACATTTCAACATGTGCAAGCACTCACCTATACTCGTACATACATATGTATGTGGATTGGTATATGCACTTAAACACTTGTGTAGAAGCACTTCCTATTTCGCATATTTTCTGCAACGTTTAACACTTTGGTGAACTTCCGTTTGTGCCGCTTTTTTTGTTTTTGTTTCAAAGCAAACGTAAGCTGGCTAATAACCTTAGAGATTGCTTTGCACTTTTTCCCGGGTTATATTTGCGTTTAGTTAGCATTTAGTAGTAGTGCTGTTAAAAGGATTTTACGTCGGTTTTTTTTTTTTGCATTCATTTAATATGTAAGTGGACGTCAAAAACTTGAACAATACTTCACTGAGCGCGAAAGGTGAAAATTTACGCTTTTTCAACATAAAGACAGTAAAATCAAATTATATTCCTTTGAGATTTTTGACACTGGGACTTAAAATACGTAAAGAGATTAACAAACCTATGCCAAAAATTGAGAGAAGTTAAATGCAAAACATTTTGACTGTTGCTCAAGGCTCTACGTATCTTTACTATTTATATAAAATTGCTTGAATGAAAATGGCTTGTAACGCTTTAGCGCTAAATATACTGAACCGATTTTAATAATTTATTTTATAAAACAATATGTTTGTGCTAAGGAAAGTTATCGTATACCTTATTTATTTAATTTTTTTAAGTTAAATATTCTTTTTTTAAGATTAAGTTTTGCCTTCATTAACATGCCTCGACTTTATCAATATTTTTCGGTAATAACAAGATTGTCACGGAATTTTCCAAAATTTTTCAATATATCTTGAATATTTTGATATAATATCGAATTAGTGGACATAACTTAGTGGATTATTGACTAAGTTATATATGTATTTTAGAAATTCATTTTTTATTTTTCATAAATTTACATAAACATTTTTGCGGAACTTTTGCCGAAATGATTTATGGCAAGTCCATCAAATGTAAACTTCTATAAAATAGCAACAAAATTGGCGCTCTTAAGTATCAATATCAGTGATGGCATTTGGGTTTTGTGAAAATGTACTGAATCGAGATTTGAAATGTACTTTTTAGAGGCCGAATGTACTTTTTTGGCGTGAATATCCAATTTTACTAAAATGTACGAAATTTTTGTAAAATTTTCCCAACAACTAAAAAAAAAGAAGGTCCTCACTTTTGGCATTTCAAAAACTCTAGCAAAATTAAATTAAATTACAAAAACTACACCTTGGAAAAAAAAAGGTAATTTTATTTATCTTCACACTGCAATTATTTTCATTTAATTAAACCGAAAACAGATAATTATTATAAATTGTTCAAATGTACCGAAAATGTACTGAAAATGTGCTGAAAATTCGCCGAATGTACTAAAAATGCGGCAAATGTACCGAATGTACTGAAAACTTGTTAAGTGTACTGACAATGGGTTTTCAGGACGCAAATGTACCGAAAAAAGTACAAATGTACCGAAAATGCCATCACTGATCAATATATATTTTATTTTTATTCCATATGTACATAATGTGGCTTGAAAATAAATTTTTGACGCTTCAAGCGCTCGGTCATATCAATAGCATATAATTTTTTCACCGAAACTGAACTTTAATTAAAATACTAAGTAAACATTTTTATGAATTAATAAATTGAACTAACATTGAATGTAAACGGATATGCTTGCATAAATAGCGTTAAAAAAAAGAACTAAAAAAAAAAACAGTATACATCAACCGGATACGTTGACCATAAATAAAAACAAATACGCCAACTATAACAAAACAAATAACAAAAATAGAAAAAATAATAATAAATACTAAAACAATATTGTTACCAAAGTTGTTGATTAACGATAAACATGAGGTTAGAAATGATTTATGCATTTTATCAAAGATAAATAAATGTTTCATTTTTTAATAGAAATTACTAGAATAATTTATTTTCGTTAGTTGCGAACTTAATTAATAAAACTTAGTTTATATTAAAAATATCAATAAATAAATACACTTTCCGTTTTGTGTAGTTATTAGAATTAATTTAATTGTGACAAAAAATGCTATATAAAATTAACGAGAGAAACAGTTTATTTCATTTCAACATGATGTCTACAACTTTATTCAAAATTAAAGTTAAAATAAAATCATATAGTACATACTAGTTATACGCAAAATATGCAAAAGTTTTAAGTCACAGTACAAAAAAAAAACAAACCATTTTTTATAAAGCTCAAGTTCATTTAAATGCATATATTTCATATATTCCATTTTCCAATTTACTTATAAGCTTAGCCAGCTGCACTGCACTCTTAAATACCCAGTAGAAAACATAAAAACAAAATAAAACATTTGAAAAATATTTTTTTTAGAATATGCAAATTTTTTGGGCAATTGAAAGCATAACAAGACAGCATCTTAACTGTTAATTGATAACTAATCAAACAATTTTTTATTAGTCTGTGTTGCGAAAGAGGTTTTACCAAAAAATGTTTGCCCTTTCATTTCATTTGATTAATAATTATCCTTTGATACATTATCTTTTCGATAAATCTCTTTTTATGAGGTTATATGTGCTAGGGATACGCAAAATATAGCTTTTGATCGGGACTAAAACTTTTTCAGAAGCTTGAGACTACTAGGATCGAAATGGCTTACTGCGTTTTTATTAATATTTTTGTCACATGGAAACATGTTTCCAGCTCGCTTTGTAACACTGGTCACTCAAGTTTTATTTTCCAGCTTAGGCTTTTTAAATAAACACACACAAACTAATAATAATAATAACTTCACTAACACAATCATAATTAAAACAAGATTTTCCAAAACTTTGTCATGAAAATCATAGCAAAAATCAACTTAATCCTTAATGGACGTAATGTGTTTCCGGTGTACTTGAGTATGAAAGAGTAAGATCTATTAAAATATGTTAAAGAAAGATGGCTAAAAAAAAGAAAACAAAACAACAATGAAGAAAATGAGAAATTCAATTTGACGGATGTTGCAAAAGAAAACTCATTTTTGCTTTTAGCTATTTTGCAATATAAATATGTTCATATGCTCTAACGAAATGTGAATATCTACAGTGGCGGACAAAACTGGATACATAATTTAAATTTTTTAGTAAATTTGGTATAACTTTTTTTTATTAGACATAATCAAGTTATTAGTTTTACATTGTATACTTTGAACTATCTTCTTAAACTAATGAGGAAATAAATAATGTTGATTCTTATAAAAAACTTTCAAAATTCTTCGTAAACAGCATTTATCCAGTTTTGTCCATTTTCATCATTTTGTCCATTGTCCACTATCTGACAAAAATGCAAAAGCCAGGCTAAAATTTTGCAAAAAACAGGAAAATTGAACTATCAATGACTAGAAAAGAGTAATTTGGTCAGATGATTTGATCGATTCCAGTCAGACAGTGGGGAAAAGTGTTTACCTTAAAGTGGCCATAAAACAAGTAAATGATCAGGTACAATTTTGCGGATCATGTTTTTGGAATCTGCGAACACTATATAATAATTGTGCATTGCCAGATTTGGTTGACAATTTTATCGATCTTGATAGATAGTTAGTTTATGCCAGATTAAATGCTCCCAAAAAACTATTTCATTTGCTTAAAGTTTAGAGGTAGCTTATGTGGAAATTCATAAATTCTGATGACGATGTATGCTGAATGATATATGAAAAATATTCTCAAAAAAATATTTGACGTTATTAATCAAAGTTAGTTTTGAACCTGGACTAAGTGACATTAAATCTATAACAAAATCAATTTGAATTGGGAAAAACTATGATTGAGACATGAAGTTTTCCGAAATTTGTGTTTTTTATGTTTTTTCTTTTGCATGGATTTTGAGTACTGATTCCTCACGTCACATTTTTTTTTAAATTTTTCTAACAAACCGTTACTTTTATACTAAAGCAGCAAAATTAAAGAAATAGCTCTTGAGCTTAAGCAAATATGCTTGGTTTTTAAGAATTTAAGATAACCCATCTTTTGAACCACTCTAATATATATCCGCACTCATTCATTTAAAGTTGGTATAATTTCAGATAATTAGTACATTTATGTGCTGCAGCTATGTACGCTATGTTTGAAACAATTTAAGCCAAACTACCAAAGTGCAAATGAGTCACCGTAGGGTTAAGCAGCTGGATGTACGCAATTTTCAGTTTTTTGGGTTGGATTGGAATACCAAAACTTTAAAATGCAAAATAAAGAATAATATTGAAATGAGATTGTGTTATGATAAAGGTGGTATAAACACAGCTCCAGCATGGTAATAGAATGTACATAAGTAGCATAAAATTCACAGAACACACAACATTTATTGAAAGAGCTTCTTCTCTTTAGTGATTCTGGATAGCTAGTTTCATATGAAAATTTATGAAATGTTGTGGTTCAAGTTTTGATTCTTTTGTAAATTATCTTTCTACATATGTATACTCCAATTTTCTATCTTGTAGTGAGTGAGTGCACGATCATTTAAGTTTGAAAATAGTATGAAAACAAACTATTAGATAGATAAATAGATAGATAGTTTTTGCAATATCAAGCAACTCTTTATCGTTCGTATCCGACAACTGTGACGGCTCGGCTGACAATGATGCTGCCAATATGAAGTTTTTTTTTGAACGAAAATAACTTAATATGGCCAGAAACCTCTTTAGTGATGCCAAAATTTTACTTCCGAACTTTTCTCATTGATTAGCATAAAACACAAAAATCTAGACAAAAAAAATCACAATTTTAACCATTTATTTGAAAAGACTCGACCTAATCTAGTGGAGTCTTTACTATTATTAATATATTTATAAAATTGCTTTTTACATATTTATTTTATTTAAATATATTTTTATTGTTGATTTATTTATGATATCCTTTGTTTTCTTTTCAGCAATAATTCACATTTTAACTGGTAAGTGTTGATAAGAAAAAAGTGCAGCAATTATGAGGGTAATAATGGCAATAATAAAAACAGCCAACTTTTTTAATTAAATTCATTTCCGTTTTTTGTATGATGTCTTTTACTGATAAATGTTTTATTTTTATTTAATAAATTTTCATTAAATAACTTTCATACTCGCTGCAAGCATAATATTTTATAATTGTTATATTCAATAGGATGTAATTAAACTCGGTACGCAATGAATCTGATAGTTAATTATCGACATGCACTAAAGAGTTTTTAACGCACGTTTCCGTGCACTTTTTTTTACTCTTTATTATGACCTTGTTCCTTAGTTCACAATAACTGTTTCACGTTGTGTTTCCTCAGTCTGTTTGTTAATGTCGACAACGATTAATCGCAGTTATTCGCTTATTTTATGACAAACAAACGCATATGAATGACGTACGAGTGATGTATGTATGTATGTATGTATGTATGTATGCAAGTACATGAAAAAAAAATTCAAAACTAAAAGTTTCGGTTTAGTTTTTTTTTACACATATACATACATATGCTAACAAATGATTGCTGATTTATTGCCCTGTTGCTGCTCAGGACTTGATAAAGATATTGGCTAAATATTTCCATGTCAGATAGTAGCAAAATTTCTTACAAAAAGCGAAAAACACTGCTACAAAATTTTAAATCTTGTATTTTTATATAAACAGACAAATTGTTTTTATAATAACAATACCGTTAACAGACCGTTTTTCCTTATTAAAATTACGTGTAATATGCGCTTTTCATTGGCCCTACTTGTTGTTCTACTCTATTCCCTCTCCATTTAGCTGCTGTTTGATTCACTTCAGTCATTCCAAGTGATAGTGGTGGAAAAAGTGTAGAAAAGAAAACTATTTTATCTTTGGAAATTTGATATTTTCTTATTTAGCTGGAAGTTTTTTTTTCAGTTTCTTTAATTTTTGCTACTTTAATTTGCCATCTTATCTTATATAGATGTTCTGCCCTTTTTTTTATTTATTTTTTTGTTTTGCATTTTTTTCAACTTTACATAATACCATCGGTAGGAAAAAAAAGTAAATTGCAAGACTTAAAATCTTTCTCTAAGTGGCATTGAGAAAACTTTGCCAACTATGCTACTGTGAATTTTCCGCTTCGCTTTTGTAAGCCAATTAGTTGTTGATTTATAATTCGCAACGTAGACAAAAGGGATAATTTGAACTCTGGTTAAGGAAAAGGATTCGCATTTTTTTTTTCGTTGTCCTTATCGCTGTCGTTGCTTGGCGGTCATCGTTGCTTAAACGTAGCATCTGTTAGGGTTAGTTTACTGGATTAGCTTATTGAATAGCAGAAGGAAATAAGGATTCTATGCAGTTTTTTAATTTAAAATAAAGAAAGTCAAAAAGAAAAAATTCAAATGTTTGTTTTTGTATCATTAAGTTTATGTAGTGATTATTTTGTTTTGTTTCTAAATGAATACCCTTCACTTTGCTTTATATATTCGACTCGAGTTAAAGTTGACAACCGCAAAAACTAATCCATTTCATTAAAGCTTTTAATTAACTTTTTATATTCTAATAAAAATGATTTGTAAATGGGATGGATTTCATAGTAAATAGCTCTCCCAAATTTCTGAAATTAAATAAATTTTTTTAGAAATTTTTCTGTTCACGAAACAATGATTATTGTGTAGAAGTACATCAATTTTTTAATACAAAAAGGATAAAATTTTCACAAATGATTGGTATTTAACATATTGAAAAATGGAGAAAATCCAAAGGGACCCAAAATGAGACAACAAGGATAAAAGAGTGAATTGATTTTACTGAAACTTGACTTGCCTCGAATGACGCTTAAATTGTTCTTCAAGGATATTTGTGTGAACTTAAGTGACTTAAGGAATTTATGATCTCTTTGTCTCTGGCAGTATCCCAAGCGCACATTATACAGCTGTTATCCTTATATAAAGTTTTGTTCTATAATTTGCTCAAGACTTAAGCAAAATCGATGAAGATTATTTAACAATGGTTGTTAAAATATTATTGGAATGTCTCTTGACAGTAATTGTTGTTTTTCTTTTCTTTAGAAAATGTATACTAAATATCATTACCTAACTTTACTTATACAACATTTGCCTCGTGATATCATTTTAATTAATTTATAAAGTCGTAAATTTGTTCCATTTTGATTTTTTTCTCTTCAAATTATAGTCTAGTAAAAAAGAACTTTTAAAAACCCAACCCAAAATCAACAAATTGCCATTGGCAGCAGCAACAGTAGCAACAATAGCAATGGCACGTAACACTTTGGGCTCAATTTAAACCCGCTAAAGTCATGCAAGGCCTATTAAAAGCATTTTGTAATTACGGCAACTACGAAAGTAACAATAAAAATGCATTTTCAGTTCAATTTGCGTAATTGTAAGGAAAGAATTTTTCCTTTTTTTTTTCATAAAAATAGCACCCAAAGGTATAAAGTTGAGTTAAAAAAAAAATAAAGACATGCGCCTACTTCACCAGCTATTAGTATGGGATTGCCCTCAAAAAATTTGCATATACAGTAGGCCTAGGGAGAGACTCTGCGAAAAATAAAGGTTACATTTACGTACGTGACTCTGATTATGAGTCACGTACATAGAATTTCAAAAACAAAACAGAACCAGAACCAAAAGTGTAAATCGACTAAACTGAGAAAAAAAAAGAGGAAAACACAAATCAAATGTCATGTTTGTGTCATGTTACACTTTTGAACTAAGATTTGGTTTTGTTTTAATATTTTGTTATTGCTATTGTTGTTGTTTTGGTTTTATCAAATTTTTATATTTTGTGATAAGCCCTAGGGGAGAGCTTTCCTTTTTTGACAGCTTGCCTTAAATGACATACATACATTTTTTTCTGACTTATCTTCAAACATTTTAGTATGGACTATTTATTTCTTTTTCAGTTTTTGATGTTATTCGTTTTTGACGCCTTCTGCATATTGCTGCTCATGAATTTTGTTTAATTTTTAAAGAATTAACAATTGGAAAGATTTGTATATAAACCATTCTCAACACAAGTAAATGCTAAGTTCAATTATAATCTCACAACATTTGAATAATTCAATAATCTTGGCATATTTCTTGCTTTCTATACAACTCGGACTGTAACTTAGCCATAACTTGAAAAATATTTTGTAATAAAATGCTCTTAAGTTAGCTAATTCCTTACGTTAGCACTATACGTGAAAGTGTTAGACTCACATAAAATAACGATACAAGAAAGAGAGTTCAACTTAGTAAAATCAGATTACCATACATCATCAATTCTCGAAATTCCATGTCCTGTGAACTATTGGACGTGCAGTATGCGTAGTGGGACAATTTTGTTGAAACAATATGTTATCCAAATCGAAAACTTTAATTAAAAGCCAAAACTAAGCGGCTATTATGCGGCAATAGTGCTCAATATTAATGGTGATGGTTACTGCTTCGCCATTCTCAATCACAACGACATCACCTGGCCATAATGTACGACAGGCTGCAACTTTTTCCGGATACAATGGCTTCTCTAAGTTTGTCTTGTGGGTTTTCAGAGTTGCCTATATTAACTTTGCTTATTCACAGTATGAGAAATTCAGTTCATTGCAGAAGAAAATTTTGTTTAGAATATCATCATTCAATGCAGTAGTACCAAGTCGTACAGAAGCAATTCCTGGTCTTCTGGAAATTATTTTTCCTGAAATGGTAGGATAAGTAAAAATTTTTTTTGGGAAAAGATCATAAGTCTTTTTGTTTTGGTCCCGAATATTAAAGAATTAATTCTATTTTATGAAGTTTTGAATTTCTACAAGGCCTCCGGCTTTGACATGAAATTCCGGGCCTGGCAGGATCAATCCCTGTTACTTGGAGACACCAATTCAATGCCTGTTGTACAGTACCACAGTTCAGTTATTTTTATCGCCGATTTGAGTACTTTAAAAATTTTGATTTTGACTTTACAAAAGTGATCAGCTTATGTATGTTAAAAAATTAATTACTTTACGTCATGAAAATAAATTTTTTGAAATTAATAATTGCAAGTACATATACTAAATTGTTTTATAAAAATTCACTTTAGGTATTGAGTGACCTGGGCCATTAATCAGGTTTCTTTATATTAATTCATTCCCCTTGTAATTTCATTGATATATGTAGGTCTTAACTTTTTTACCGCGCCAAAACAAAGGGGTGCCTGTGCAACATTTCTTAGACCCATCACTCAACTATTTCTTTGTTTCTAATCAATATTAAAGAAATAACATGTAACATCCACACCGGATGCTGTAACATTACATACACAGAGAGAAGGAGTAAACAGTGAATGAATAAAGGCAATGAAAATATAAAGATAATAAAAATTTACATCAAGGAAGAAAACAAACTTGAACAGGCAACAACTTGAACCTAACCATCAACTCGTACATGGAATAAATTAATTTCGCATTCATGGGGCGCGTCACGGTAGCACAACAACTCCCATGTGATACGTACAACAGCCCCACAATGTATATGGTACAAACACACACATACACCTCGTATGCCAAATTAATGTATTAGTGTTACTACGGACTACTACGGTTCTGTTGTGCTGCACGCCTGTGGCATTACACCTCATTGCCAAAATTGAAAGTTGTAATAAAAAATTAATAAAGAAACGATTAAAATGTCTCGGGCCAAATAACAGCTACCTCCTTCGGCAACATATATAACCTGGTAATATCATGCAGCCAACAGTAGGCGATGCTCCAACGATGTGCGAAATAATTTCAAATTCAATTCCAGCGAATGGCACACAAAGGATTTTTTACACAAGAGTGGCATACAGCATAAGAAGAATACAAAATTTTGGGAGCAGAAACAAAACGAAAATGAAAAAAAAAAAAAACAATTCAACTGAATCAACTTCTTATTCAGCTGGCACACTTTTGTTAAGGGATGACATGATATTAAAAATTAGATAATATTCGATATATCGAACAAGAAAGAACCGAAAAACTTTAAGCAAATAATTTTTTCTTATGCTTCAAAAGTTTTTTGAAAGCTCGTGTTGAAACTCAGCGTAGACTAAAAGCTACTTTTGATTAAGGAATGTGTATTTACTGCCTTCCTAGCATAGGGTCTTTCCAATCCCACTGATATCTAAATTAAAAACAAATTCTATGATAATCGTTAGAACCTCGATGCATACTCATATTAAGTGGCATCTCTAAGGACATTCAAGAGTGCAAAAAGGGGCACACAAAAAAAAGATGAGACCTGCACAAAAAATTACGATATTCTAGTACTGATGTTCTGCTTGTTGACTTCGAAATTGTAAGAAAAGGATTTTTATGCGAATGATAAAAAAATTCAACATCTTTTTCTTAAAGTTTTTTTTTTATTTTTTTAAGATTAATTTTTTTCCTGTGCCTGCGCTTGCTTCTGTGTAAAAAGCGTACAAAAAAGCAAACAAAAAAATCAACAAATTGAAGTGGGATAGAATATGAAAAAGGATAAACTCTTGAATACGCAGGAATTGCAGTTAAATGCGCCACGAAAATGTTCTCTTCCGTGTTACAGCTCAATTTTAGGTTTTGTTTCCCTCACTTCCTTGTTGCGCTTCCTTTTCTTCTTTATTTTTGTCATATTAAAATTGAATTTTCTCGTCTTGATTTTATTTGCAGCTGCATTCTCAATGAAAATTTTATTTCTCGCGTTGTTTCTTCATTTTGTTCCAGTTTCGTTGTGAATTTTAAATATTTATTCCCCAAGGAGCATATCCTATTACCGGTTTAAGTCTCTTCCGCACATTTATTTATTTTTATATTTCTTCCCTTATTTCTTCTATGCATTATTAATGCATTGGGAAATTAAATAACTGGTATAAGGGGCGCTAGGAGGTGGAAACTTAATTAAAATCAATAAATTTGGTCTTTAACTTTACTAAAATGAGGTATCTTCATGGAATTTACAATTGCAATAAATGCAGCATTAAAGTGAACTTTAAAAATTTGATAAATTTTGTTTGAAGCTATGAAATGTCGTTGGGATAACTTTACAGAAAAAATGAAAAGCTCAACAACAGTAACCTTCAGAGCTCAATTGAATGTGAATGGTAAAACACAAAGCTTTCACTTATAGCAGCAGTTGAGTTCACACTTAGTTTTAAAACACGAAGCAAATAATATTGCATGAGATTCACAACCTAGGAGATATTAGTAAAAAGGATAACTATAAGATGCTGTACAGATATATAAAGTTCTCAACGCTGAAATGAAAGCCTCAAGCCTTAGGAACATTCGGGAAATGTACAACAACGTTGCAGCCAAAGCGTAACAGGCTACATATATCAGAGACAAAGCTTCTGAAATAGCGTACGAAACGTATAGCAATCAAAAGCAAAATGCGTTTCTATTAATGAGCAAATCCAGCTAGAATATGAAAAACAGTCTGACCAAATTGCCCAATTTCCGATCAGTTAATTAAATTTTGTAAATTTTACCTAAAAAATATATACATAAAAACAACTACATATCTTAAGTTATATTAAGAGTAATACCGACTACAAGCAGCTTGTATGTTGCGGTAACTAAAACGCTTGCAATACAGCTGACAGCCACAAACAACAGCAGTGGAAAGTTCTTAGCATCTACTTTCAACTTCATGGTTAGCCTGAAAAATATTTTGGTTCATTCATTCAGAAACTTTCAAGTGCACAAAAGGCTTAAAGTAGAAGAAGCAGCGCACCGATAGAAGAAACAAAAGAATCATAAGAAAAGTTCTAAGGAAAGTGCAGCTGTGGCAAAAACTTTAACCAGCATCAAACATCAAGTAAATGAAGTGCATTTTTTCCTTAAGCATTGTTCCTATAAGTCATTCAAGAGAAAAGTAAAAGTTTTGCCTAAAATTTTAAGAAAATTTCTTAAAATATGTACACAAAAATAGCAAAAATTTGAATTCAACTACAAAATCAATCTTTTTGTGCCGAATGTACTGACGATGCAAATGAACCTTTTTACAGTTTCTTAGACTACGAGTATTTTCAACATTTCTCAAAACTTCTTTAACTTTTTTGATTTCTGTAACCTTCAACCTTTACATTACTTTCCGATTGAAAATACGCACTTTTGATGAGTCCGGGACAATATGACCCTCTAAAGTTTATATGTATTTATAATAGAAGTACTTTGATTCCCAAGATCTTGCACTTTCCAGAAGCTGTTGACAGTTTGCTCCCTTAAACTTTTAGATGAACAGATTCTTTTAAAATTTCCAATATAAAACTGCTGCATTTAAACAAAAAGTGCCAAAAAAAATAAGTGCAAAAGCAAGAGTGACAAAAACAGTAAAAGTACAAAACTTTCACTAGAAGTTTGTCAAATTTTAATTCAATGACAGAACATTCGAATTTCGCCACAAAGCAATAGCAGAATTTAGAAGAATATCAACATCAGGATGTGAATTCACTTTTTCTTTTTTGTGTGCTTCAACTTTCTTTTAACTACATCCTTTATCGGCACAAAAGAAAACTTTTTTCCTGGCTGCAATATCTGATCAGAAAATATTTTTTTTTGGAATATAAAATTCTTGAGCTGAGTGTTATTTTTATTTAATTTTTTTTCATCTGTGTACTTTAGTTGCTTTTATATGGTGTGAGATAAAAGCATATTTTCATCTCTTTTTATTTGTCAGAAAATATATTTCTTCTATGTGTATGTGTTTCTGAAGAAAATCATTTAATTCTGAAAATTAGTTTGAAGTAGTAGAATTTTACTATGTAGTTACTCAGTAGGGAAACAGAAAATACTCCCACTTGTGCTTTTGGTGCGAATTTCAATAACATTTATCTCGAAACGAGTTAATGTTTCAGTAGTCGAGTCAGTGATGTGCATAAATCTATTCACTTCCACTTTCAAGCCAAAACATGTAATGGCTTGGATTATAAGATCAGAGGCATTCCAATCATTTTCGTCTCTAGACAATTCGCAAGCACAAGCATGCAAGTGTTGGCGAAGGTGATCTCCATAACCGAAAATTGCAGTCGATGAGAAAAGGCCACCATGGGCGGTTCAAAGCCGAAAAACCCGAATACAGTCAAAATGAACACAAAAAAAAAAAAAAATTTGGTGTGACGTCAAAATTGAATCTTGGTCATTACCAAATTTTATTGAAATTTTTAATCATTTATATTATTCGCCATCGATTGATGTAAAAATATATGTAACGAAAATGGGCCAAAATATGGCACTTTAGTGCATTTGATACCCACCCTGGTATCTTTCAAAATCTATTTTCGACTTTTTGCAATTGATTGGTGAAATATGTTTTGTCCAAAAATAATTCTTACCAAATGAGTCCAAAACACCACTTTGATCGTCGACCCTTCTAGCACTGATTAACAGTTTAACCGACTAGTATCAAAATCGACAAATCACAAACCATAGAAGATGCTTTATATTCTCTTTGGGTCGCTAACTGACTTATTGTACGTATGATTTTGGTAGTTACTGTTCGCTTAACTACTATTGTTGTTTTATCTGTTTTTCTTACTGCACTGTACTCTTCTTTTTTTCTTCTTCTTCTGTCAATGCACCATTGCCAGTGTTGTGGAGCGTCGTTTCGTTTAAATGGGAAATTATTTTTCCTTTTTTTTCTATTTTTCTTTTGTTCCCATATACTTTGCATGGCTCATAATTTTTCTATTAACACCAGCATTGTTTTCATTAATGGGTTTTGTTATTTTCCCCAGTTTCATCCGTTTCTTAAGCAAAAAAACTTATTTAACTTAAAGTTTTCTTTTATTGTTTTTATATGCGAACTTAAAATGATTTCGCTTTTGTATGTATGAATGCAATGTATTTCGAATTTAGCTTAGATCTGACAAAATTTGCACAATGCTTAAGAACTTTTTTATAGGCTCTGAAATCGATTTTAATGATATCTACCATTTAACGGTTATTGGATCAATTCAGGTTAACCTTGAAGGTAATTGTTTTAGAGAAAATAGTAAATGCATCATCAATGGTCGATCAAATCACATTGATGGATTCTATGAAGATTTAAATATTGATGCATATATGTAGATAAAAGGGTTGAAAGATTGTTGTACTTATGCATTAACTTATATGAACCATACGGTATATTATAGGAAATAGAAGACATTAGATAATGATCATGCTCTTTGAAAGAGAGCTTATTTTCCTGTTGGCTAAGGCCAAATAATTCAATGCTTATTTTCAATATAAAAAGTTTCCCAAGTCTTGGTACGAATATCTTATATGCTATTAATATAAAAAATAATGACAAAAAGCTCAAATAAAATATATATATATAATCGATCAAAATGGAGAAAAATTTATGTCCGGAAATTTTTTTTTCCTGACGACTTTGCATATTGCACGCAGTTTTACATTTTTGTTCTGGAATATGGGCAAATTTAATCAGCCCTTAATTTAATACGCGAATAATTTGGGAAAATATTTCCTTAAAAATCTCATATCCACGTATTTCACGAGAATTTTTTCTGAAAAATTTCTGTGGCATTGCATGAATGCGGAAAAAAATCTTACGAAATTTTACTCATAAAAATCAATTAAATTCTTGTTCAAGCGGTAAAACCTTAAAGAAAAAGATCAATTTGCCGATAAAGTACTTTACCGCATTGAACCCTCATCGTGCACTTATTGCGTTATAGCACTCACGCACACATTCACACACACACACACACTCATTACCAATGCCACATAAGTAGAAAGTTATTTTGTGCTCAACATCCATATGTCAGCATCTTGAATAAAACGTCAAATGCACATGCCGATTATGATTACGAGTATCTATTCTTTCCAAAAGCAACTGACCAAATATTGACAGTAATGTCAAACTCAAATTACGTAAAGTTCAGGGTCAAGGGTCGTTCATGGTAGACGAAAAATCAAACAAAGCAAAATAAAATTAGAGACAAACAAAAAAAAAGAATAAACACCAATCCTTAAATTCAAAAGGATACAGAACTCAAAAGGACTTAATCCTGCATCGACCCACACTCACAGCGTCAGCCACACTTTGTTGTGGCGATGCAATACAATACAACAACAATCGAACGCATAAAAGGATAAACAATCTAAGCATATTGAGTTTTGGTGAGTGAATGAATGGACGGCTCACTGAATGAATGAATGAATGGACAGACAGACAGACAGATGGACAAAAGGATATGTATAGGGAGAGACAAACTCAAATGCATAGAGAGTTGTCAGAGGTAGTCAGTCAGACAATTGTTTGCACGGATTGGCGAATTATTGTGTAGCTGTAGTTACTAAAGTTTAAATATATCATGAGTACTTTATGAAATATCGATGAAGTTTTATTGTATGTACGAAATATATTGTACGTTTTGAGCTAAAAAATATGCTAAGTTGATCTCGGAAGAAGTAGACTTTGCACTTGTAAGAACCTTTTTTGTGTGAATTTTGATTTTGCTTGTTTTTTTTTTGTTTTGCCGATACTTTGAATACTCAAAACTTTTAATCGATATTTTTTACGCATAACTGTTGATAATGTACATTCTGTTCACCATAAAGTCTAAATGGCTTGCTGGACAGACAAGTGAGCAACTAAGTAAATAAATGCAGTGCACCATAACCAACAAATGCACCCATAATCCGCACATTAATTATGGGCTTGAATTACTAAGTTTATATTGCTGTGGTGGTGTTAGTGGTAGTACGCTGATACTCTTATAGCGGCAGTGGCGCATATAAGCGGCTTTGCATGGAACGTGCCATTAACTTAGAGATTCTCCTGCTCCAAAGTATTTATTCTTATCAATTCTTTACAATAGTCGGAAGCACGCGAGACTGAATCAATGGAATGCAATGCGTGGCAGCAATTAAGAATTAATTGAATGCATTCCAAGCATTGTCTGAGTGCAACCACAAAACTAAACAATTAATAAAACACATATACTTTTTCAGAAAGAATGTTCCAGGTTTTAGGTATTTAATTACGGTAGTAATAGCATAATAGAAGGAAAGCAATCTGCTATAGATGCCTCTAGAAAATAACTTTTTTCTTTCAAATTTAATCCAAAACTGTTCGAATTCATGATATTCGATATCAAAGGTCACGGTTATTTGCTACTAAATGTCGCGCTTTCTCTTAACCGGACAGAACTACAATCTGAATAAAAGTGATAGAATAGATAACTTTTCAGAGAAAGGTTTCATTGTCCAGTATTGCTGGAGCAAAGAGAAAACGATTTAGATGTGGCCGAATATTTATTTACTTTCGTAAAAAAAATATTTATAGTATGAACTTCCTACCTAAGTTCTTTTTGACCATCAATTTTCTATGCTTCTAAATACCATAGTTCAATTATCTAACTTTAAGTCGTGCATAAAGTATGGGCTTAAGTATTACAGACTTATTAACAGAGAAGAAAACATTCTTTAAGTGAGACAAAAGACAACTTACCTAAAGTATTTCCTACAATTTTTCAAATTAACTCTGGAAAAAAAATTAGTTACAAAACTAATTTATGACCAAATAAATGAGCAACAAGAAGATTAACTGATTAGAAGACCGCCTTGGTTATAGAAACTGGTAACTCTTCATTTCCCTCGCCATCAGCTCAAGGAACGTGCAAAGAGTATGGCTAAAGTATAAAAATATTTTACAGACCGTAAGAGGAGTAACGAAAGGACAGAAAAAAAAATTACAACAACAAACGGAAGAAAAACGAAATAAATGAGAAAAAAGAAAAAAATTGGCAACACATCTTCGAATGCTGCTGCCACGAAGCAAATCATAAATCTTCTTTTGGTCTTATTTTGGCTTAATGACCAGACGTGCTCTACTCTATAATTTACTTACGCCTAAAATGCTGCTATATTAGTGAAATTGTGAGCGTGTTTGTTTGCCTGTGTGTAAATAGCTAAGTGAGTAGTAGCCCAACAGAAAATTAAGAAAGCACATGCTAAGTAGGAGTAAGTTGATATTCTTCTACTTCTTCTTCTCGTAGGATATTATTTTCAATAACTAAGTCCTGAGAAAACTGTGCTCTATTGCAAGTTGCGTAAGGAAGTCACCATTGAAAATTTTGTGGTTATTAAATCACGACGAGACCAAGTCAAGAGTGAAACCTGATTAAATTTGTAACTTGAACTTTTTGCGACTTGGGGAATTTTAACTTAAATGCCATTGCTTTTCGTTTGCTTCGAAATAAAATACAAGAAGCTTTTGTGCTACTCATTTTATTAAGAGGAGCGTTTCTGTAATGCATCTCCAATATAACTTAAATTTCTCTACCAATGGGGTCTTAAGTATGCTTACTGCGGGAAGGAAGTTATTAATGAAAATCTCTTTCAATTGCGGGTAAATCTTATTGTGAGTTTTCTTTTAAGCACTGTAAGCTGCTTTTAGGGATCTCTATTTATATACATATGTATGTATTTGTGCATTCATTTGTGTTTTTGTTTGGCCATAAAACGATTTATTGTAATTATGCAGTTGGTAAATTCATAAGGATTGCTGAAAATGTAAGCGATGAACCTAAAGTTGCATTTGCAAAGTGATGTAGTGGCACTAGACTGATTTTTAGGAGTTGCAAGTTGCTTTGATGCCGTTTTAAATTTAAAATTTATATACGAAAATATATAATGTTTGCTTAAGAACAGTGTGTAGCTGGCCTAGTAGCTTCAGAGACATAGTTGTCTGTTGGCCTGCTCTATTTAAAATCGTAGATAAATCGAAGCTGAACCTAAGCGCGACTTAGCTTTGAATCGTAAGAGTTTAGCTAGCTTACTTACCACAGTGGTACGTTTATTCTTTGATTTTCAGATCTAACCAAATCTTACCAAGGGGAGGGGCAATCCAAATTTTCAAAAAAACATCTCCATAATAACAATATAATAATTGTAACATAGATAATAAATAAACTTTTAATTATTGAAAATTATTACAATTAGTGAAAACTATTACAATTTTATTATGTACATAGTTTAAGACATCAACTTTCAATTTAAAGATCTATTTCATTAAACCAGTGCATTTCATTTTTTCAGGCAAAGACTCAACTGGTATCTTACAGGTACGTACATATATTTACGTTACAACTAAAGGCTATTACTCTTTTATTTTAATTTAAGCTGATGTTAAATAATTTAAGACAACCCCTTTGATGAGGGAATTAAAATGTCCTTTTGTGGTCTTCCTTGTGCTTTGCGAATTTTATGTTGACATTCAGCTGTAATTGAGACCAAAAAAAAAAGTAGTGAAACTCTTCTTCTACGCTCTTAATTTACTTCTGGTTACTGTAGAGCAATAGAACCCAGTAGCATTTAATTGAATTAAAGCAGTTGTACTCATGTTTGTTTATGTGCTCACCCTGTAGCATCAGCTAAGTACAGGTAGTTTGGCTCATTTTATTTTTTGTTTGCACATTTGTTAAGAGTTTATTTCCGTATGTTGGCAACTCTATTATGTGATTAAAACATAAC